>JAFJYI010000283.1:865000-1030675 GCA_019022655.1 Acacia acuminata
CTTTTGACTTGGAATAAGTGTCATCATAAAGTTTGGGCTTTTCTTGCAAAGCCAAGGTGGAAAATTATATGGTACCAAAACAACAGGCCAAATGCTATGATTGGCACTCCTATTCCCAAAAGGTTGAAATCCGTCGCTAGCTAAGCCTAAGCGAACACTTCTTGGATCAGCAGAGAAGGTACGGTATTTTTGGTCAAAGTGGGTGAATCAGCTGGATGTTTCATTACATCATCATTGGTATACCTCTCCTTGTGCCACCTCATTTTTTTAGTCGTGTCTCTTGCCATATAAAGCCTTTGTAATCTAGGTGTTATTGGAAAATGCCTCAAAACTTTATGTGGAACCTTTTTCCCTTTTCGTTTGTTTAACTTCCATCTAGGCATCTTGCACTTAGGACATGATTTTGCATTTGCATGCTCTCCCCAATAAAATATGCAATCATTGCCACAAGCATCAATTTTTTTGTAATCTAAACCCGAATCACGAATTATCTTCTTAGCTTCATAAAAAGAGTTTGGCACTAAAGCCTCGTCAGGGGGAACAAATTTCAATAGGTCCAATAGTGGATCCATAGATTTATTAGTCCAATGGTTAAAGCACTTCCGTTGAAGCAACTTCACAATGAAAGACAATTTTGATATCTTGTTGCAACCTAGATAAAGATCTTTCTCTGCATCCTTTAACAAGTCAAAGAACCTTTTCGCATGGGCATTAGCCTCTTCACTCTCATTTAATCCACTGTCCATATCATCCAAACAAGGAACTCCATATGCATCACATACCATCCTTACAAGATTCTCATCCTCATAAGTATCATTTTCCACCACTCTTTTTGAAGTCTCATAGACACTTCGATATGTACTAACTTCTCCATGCAAGTCCCACATCCTGTAACTATCCCAGAACCCTTAATCAATAAATCTGCCCTAACATCTATTTTCACCTTGAATGAAACATTCCTACATTTCTTACAAGGACAACGGATTTGTTTATCACACCATGTTGAGTAAATGCCCATTCTAGAAAATTGTCAACTCCCCTAATGTATGCTAGGTTTCCTCTGTCTTTAATGTTTAACCAACTTTTATCCATTCCTATTTCAATAAAAATTTAATTAGAAACAATCCACATCAAACTTTGAAGTCCAAATGTCAAGCACAGATTTACATCAACAAACAATCCACAACAAACACATATTTTCAATTAAAATTTCCAATTATAAACAAAATCCAAATGTCAAGCAACAATCGATATCAAACTTTGAAGTCCACTCTTTACATCAGCAAGTTCCCTGCACATCAATATTTAAAGAAAATGCATAAACATAAAAATGTGGATTAGTTATTCAAGTCTTTTGGATATATACCGATGATACCGAAAGAATATGAAGTCTCTCTAGTTGTGGAAAGTGACTACTCGTCCACCTTTAAATTCTGGATCTTGGGGAAAAAGTGAATGCATTAACTTATCAAAGAAAAGAATTGACAAATTAAGAGTAGAAGGAAAGGTTCCAGACTATACCCTTAATTATTAAAAAAAAAAGAAAAAAGAAAGTCACGATCATTTAAGTAAACGGCTCAAACTCAATCCATTTGGAACAAGGCGGCGGGTTGGTGATAATGGCAGATCGTGTGAATGGATTCCAAACATAGAGTGAATATACGAATATTGAGCGCAAACCACCCAATAACACAGTAGTGGGGATGACGCTCTTCATTATTGAGGGCTGAAGCACCAACACATAGAAAGCTGGAATATTATTCCAACACTTATTTTTTGTTTAGTTTTATATATATCTGTTGGCCAATCATCCAAATCCATTATCAATTATCAGCTTCGTCCTCGACTTTGACTCACCATCCATACTGTGCGCCCGTAGATAAGATTTTGTTGATATATAAAAATAATGATATTAACTATTTCTGTAGATTTTTTTAGCCATAAATATTAACAGTTCCCAAAAACAGTTGCTGGCAAAAAAAAAAAAAAAGCAGAATTTTTTTTTAAAAATCAGTTGAACTAATCACCTATATATATATATATATTTTGCCTCAGCATGTGTGTGTATACACACACACATGCTAGAGCAAGGACAGGAGATCCAGCTTTATCATCGTCAGGGGATGAGAAGAGCCTAATTATATGATAATCCCTTATGTAAATCCTGGTTCATGATGAGGAGACAATAATAGTTGCTTTGCAAATTATAATTAAATCAATTCCATTATTCGAGCAATGCATGGGAAATATGCTATAATTTTGTTCAGATAGCCATATGTTCCTAGTATACGTACTGATGCAAAAGCAATGCACAAGAACTGTATGGCATACGAACGTCCATAAGCATATTCCTACCATCATTTTTTGGAAGCCTTAAAACATGAGCTCAAAACAACATGGACTATTGACTAACAAAAGCCTTTGCATCAGTACGATTTTAATTATAAAAAATGTGTTCAACATTGAGAACATATGGGTAGAATTTGTGTAAATATGGAAGTCATACAAATCAGCTGGCATCTTCAAAGGTCCAGAAGTAGCATCGCAGTTTGTGATTATTTAAGACATAGTTCCCCAATAGTTGTATTTACCACAATATTCATTTCCAATAGCATCATATAGTAAATCAAAAGGTTGAGAGTGCCCTAAATCAAAATAAATTCTAGGTTACACCAATGAAGAGCTTCGATGAGCTATGGCTAATAATAATAATACTATCACTATATTTGAGCATTGGTTCTCCAGAAGCGTACGTGCAGTGTAAATCAGAACTCAACCAAATAGAAAAACAGAGCAAATCGAACCAGCAGAAGCTTGAATAGGTGAAAAACAAAGCAAATCGACAAGTGTTTTAATCTCAAATCAATTTATAGGTGAAAATCGAACCAGCAGAAGCTTAAACACCAAATCGAACCAGCAGAAGCAAATACTTACCAATTTGTCAGTGATAACGAGGTCCGGCCGAACACTGAACGAAGAAGATGCACTGAACCAGCAAAAGCGACACTGACGAAGGTTAGGTGAGAGGCTGAGAACAAGGAGCATGCTGCACGAAGAAGCAAGAATGTGTCAGGGTTATTTTCAAGGCAGATTCAAAACTTTTCGCATGGAAGCGAGGGAAACCGAAAAATGCCGCTGCACTGAAAATTAAAAAAGGGGCACTGGTAGTACATAGGCTTTACGTAATTTTAAATATAAATATAATAAATTTCAAAAAATGTATAAAGATCAGTTGGCCTACGATGTTTTGTTTGGTTTAACCCATCCCATGTTCGAACCCTGCGTTATGAAACTTGTTTATTTCTTCATTTAATTTTTAACAATTAGCATCAACAAAAAAATACCCATCAAAGTGATGGTCGAACTCGAGATCTGCTACTATGGACTTAACATATCACACCAACCTGGCTAGAACCTCTATCTAATGAGTCTTGACAACAAATATAATAAATACAAAACATTCTTGATAATGTAAATTTTAATTAATGATAAACATATTAATAAACCTAATTTAATTATATCTTTCTCACATACCTTAATTAATTATTATTGCTTCCTTTTATATTATTTTCCAAAGTTGGCAGAAAACGTTATGCTATTCTTCACTCTCTCTAATACAAAAATTCATTATATATTATTATCAAATCATTTAAACATACATAAATTTAATTGTAATATAATTATATTATCTTAAACACTTAATTGTAATGTATACCAATGTTTTGAAAACCAGACCGGATCGGCCGGTTTAGACTGGAAACCGGCGAACCGGATGGACAACCGCTCCGGTTTAAGGGGTGACCCCGGGTTCCAAGTTGAACCGGGGTCAACTTGGCCAACTCGCCGAGTTGGCCGAGTCAAGGAGTTTAAAAAAAAAAAAAAATCACGGCGGCTCTGTAGCGACGCTCTATCAACTCGCAGCTGAGACAACATAAAAGGAGAAGCAGAGAGGGAGAGAAAGAGAGATCTTTTTTGCTCAGATCTGAAGACATAAGAGTTGTGATCAACTCGCTCTGATTGAAGACTCATCGCCTGTGAAGACTTTTATTTTTGCCCAGAGTCGCCGATGCAGAACCGCCACGATTTTAACAAATCCAAGAACAAGAAGAAGAAGAAGTAGATCGAGCAAGAAGAAGAACCAGATCCAGCATTTTTTAGAATTTCTTTGGGTTATGGCGGAAGAGGGAAGGACGACAGGGAGAGAGAGAGACTGAAGAAGAAGAAAGAATCGTTGGAGACTGGAGAGATGATTTCAAAACGTGAGTGGAGAGGAGTTTGTTCATTAATGAGATGTGATAGTACCTGTACGATTACTGAATTAGTACACTTTCCTTGTGATCATACATAGCCCCGTGAAGGTGTGAACCATGAATATTGGATAAAGTTTTGACAAAAAAAAAAAAAAAAAAAAAAAGAATAAAGTAAACTCAATAAAACTAGGTAGATGTTTTGCAAGCCAAACTGTGATCTCTATTTTTTAAAAAAAAAATTTAATATAATTTTAAACATCCTCTCAAATTTATATAAAATATTTTTTTTACTAGAATATATAAATATTTTTACCTATTTGAAATTATATTTTTTAATTAACCCTGGACCGACCCATCGACCCTTAACCCAAGACTTCCCCACCTGTTCAGTGACGGTCCGGTTTTCAGAACCTTGATGTATACTCCCTCTCATTGCATTATCCCTCTTTTCCTCTCACACATTCTATCTCTCACTCTCGCTCTCTACAAGCTATCCCCTCTCCCTTGCTTGCACTCACACCCTCACACCTTTAATTCTCCATCTTACACATATACTAGTACAAACATAGTTATAATCTTTCTCTCATACACACCACACCACTCCCTTCCCATTCCTGCCCTCACTCTCTCACACACAACATATACTATCTCTAAAAATGTCTTTATCTCACAATAATATAATGAATAATTTCTTTATTTATTCATCAAAAATTAAACCAATTAACTTATTTGTTGTATAAATATTATAAGTTTTTTTTTATAAAAAAACTAAAATTTTAAATTGGACTTTTGGTGGTGACAAAAAGTCGCCACTGAAACACCATTTCGGCGGTGATAAAGTGATAAGTAGAGATTTTATAATTAAATAGGTATATATTTTATGATACAATGAGTGAGATTTATTAATATTTTATACCTATTTAATTATCTTTTCATATTTATCTATCTTTTAATTAAATATAGGATAATAGAATATTATAACAGAAAATCTATTGATATCCTATTTTATTTTGTAGGAGATATTATGTGATCTAAGAAAGAGAAAATATACGAAGGGTGCAACATTATTGGGCAAGAAATTCAATTAAAAAGGATATAGTATATTATATTATTATAATATAATATGCCAACCCACGTGATCAGATTTGGAAGATATCCTATCTTCAAGCAATTGGAGTAATGTCTCGGGACCCACAGCAAGAGAGAGCAAAAGTACATCTATTAAAAGGAGAACATCACGCCAAGGAAAAAAGAAGAAGAAGACCTGGGAGTGTTGAGAAGAATTCCAACCACGCACACAAGACGATCAAGGACGCACAAGAGAGAAGAAAAGGACGCATGCACGGACGACGCAATTGAAGGATTGGGGACGTGCACAGGAACGATCTGGAATTCAAGAAATAGAGGCATAAAGGCAACCCGCAAGGAGCAATTCTTTGAGAGTCTTGATTTCTCCTATCTTTCCTTTATTCTTTCTTTTATTCTCTGAATCTGATTTTCATCTTTTCATGAGTTTTAGTATAGCCATGTGTGGCTAATTTTCTTTTTCAACCTAGAGAACCTATGAACTTGTTTGGGTTCTAGGTATTATTTCCCACTATTAGTTTTGATTAATTTCAATCAGTTTATTTATTCATGCTTTTCTTGCTATTGTTTATTAATTGGCCACTAGTAAGCATGTTTAGGGGATTTAGGTTAAACTTGGAAGAGGAAATCCTAAATTGACCTTGAGATTAAATAATGTGGAATTAGGTTTAAATTTAATAAGAAATTAGGTTTAATCTAATTTGCGTCTAGGATAGGAATATACCTAGAAGCTCCGCATAATCAAATTAGGGTAAGTTCGATCCAAAACGCATTTTAGTTAATTGTGTGAGGCATTACATGGTTAATTAAGATAGGTTTATAAATGGACCGGAAGGCATTTATAGACATTAATACTCTAGGTTAGCTGAGTTAATTAAGTCAAAATTAATTTAGTGGGGATTAATTCTAAGAAACCAACAAGGGATTAGCGACTCTAGGTTGTACTTTCGAATTAGAATTCGCTCTTTTTGCTATTATTAGTTTCTTATTTAATATCTTTTTATTCTTCAAAACAAACCCCGACTTACTCAACTTAAACAAAATAAAGGAATTTAATATCTAATCACTAGTTTGATTGAGTCCTCGTGGGAACGATATTTTTCCTACTTATCACTTTATTACTTGATACGGCCCGTATACTTACGGAGTCTATAGGCTTTAAATTTTGCCCTATCATAAAGCATTGTCACCACTGAAAGTATAACCTTCAGCAGCGACAACTTGTCATAATCTTCAGCGGCAACAACTTGTCAAAGTCATCCACTGTGCACCAAGTAGTGGCTTACCACGTGGTATTATATACACAATAAATCTCATCACCACTCCATATCCATCATCGCTCCACACCATGATAAACAATCATAATCTTGGCATGCATATACAAACTCCAAGTGAGATTTGTAAAAATAATTCATTGTCATAATAATCATTAAGATAACAATATCATTTCAGCTTAAGAAACCATAAAAATACATTATCCATAACATATAATATCACTAATTATTCCAAAATAAATCCCACAAGACAACTTCATTACCAACATAGTTTCATAGATTTATATATTAAAAATCACTCACAAACATCATACAAGCAAGTACAAGAAGTGGAAAGTGGTTACCTCAAATTCTTGACACAAGAACTAAACTTGAGAGAGATCAAGTACATTCTAAAAATAAATAAATATAATTATACATTAATAAAATTAACAAAGATACAATAATAAATAATTAATTAAACTATAATTGTTTCATTTGATTTTCTTAGAAGATTTGACAATTTTATTTATTTCTCAAATCATTGTTACAATCTCATCTCCTTCCTTCATAAATTATTTCTCACTAATTAAAATATCACTATATCTAAAATACCCATTTTCTTATAATAAAAATTTCACCTAAAAATTTGAGATAATCATATTCACTTATAAACCTCAAATTCAATCCATTAAATTCTCAGTATCACCTCTAATAAATTAACAATGAATTACAAATTTGAATATAAGAGACCTATTATTAAAGATCTCAATTCTCCAACATAATACTAACTTATATAAGCATAATCCAATTTATTAAACATATCTTCAAACACCCCTCCAACATAATCAAAGTCATATCAAACTCTAATTTAAATTCTAAATCCCAACTAATAATTTCATATAGTTCAAGATTTAGCAAAACTAAATCCATTAAATATACAATAATACCTCTAGTATTCCATATAAATGCCTTTAACCACATTTAATTGGTAAAAATATCCTATAAGACATAAATCTTAAATTAATTTGAAATAGAAAATTAATTTACATTCCTACAACAATCAACTAATAAATCTAAACCGATTAAAATTAATTATTAATCATGCTCTACAAATATCCAGTCATCTATTATCAAAACTTAAAACTTTGTCATGGTTCTAACCCTAATATTTTCACTAATCAAGTATTATATTACCGTCATTAGAAGGAAAAAATACGTAGAATAACTTTCATGAAGAAAGTTTATTGAAAATAAATTACTTTAACTACCTAAATGATCTTATAAGATAAATAACTTATAATAAAAACTCAAATAGGCTCTCTTTTCTTTCTTTCCCTCCTTCTCTTGTCGTTCCTCTCATCTTAGCTCACTCTCTTGCTCCCAACACACCTCTCTCACACACACACACATGTATATAGGGGAGTGGAAGGCGGTTTGGGAGAATTAATTATTCCCCTCCCCCAAGTGGCAGCATGCCGCCACATCTCTCATCTCTCAAAACATGGCAGCATGTGTGCCAAATTTTTTTTTTAATTTCTTTTATTATAATTATTAGATTAATTTTTTTAGGAAAAATTACCATAAAAGACCCTACATTTTTTCCCTCCCTTCTCTTCTCCACTATCTCAACTAATTTCTTTATAATAAATCATATCTTAAATAAAAAATTTTATCTTGATAATTACATGACAAATTCATGTATCATGATTAATTATTTCTAACACGTAATTAAATCCTAATATAAAAATTAGGATATTACACCTTCTCATACCACTTACTATAGGCTGAGGAAAGGAGGGGTTTACCCACACAAACTCAGCTAAAATCTACTGGTGCAAGCCCACAAGGAAAAGATCCCACGAACCCATAGCCAATCTGAAATATACTTACCCCAAGAAAGCTAAACAAAGTTATGATGATCTAGTTGAACCCTTAAGCATGGAAGAACAAGGACCCAAATGTTGAAAGACACTACAAACACTAGTGCAAAATACCCCTTTTAGCATCTGTCACAATCGAGCTTTTGCTACTGCAATCGGGGTTTGGTAGAATGTTAGGACTTATGACATATGTTATATAGAACAGATCTTTGAAAGTCATATTTTTCTTTTTTTTTTTTTTCAAAATAAATAGTAAAATATTTTAATCGAACAACTCTAAGCTTTTACTAGTAGAATGAGCATATATTATACAAAGAATCAAGTTGACCATAATTTGATATTCCCAAACAAATTCACGTAAGAGAATAGAATCATACATAATATAAATCAACAAATATAATCATTGAATAAAATTTCATACAGTTGTACATCAAACCCAGAAACCCGGCCAACCTGGTATGACCCGACCGGCCCTGGTCCAAACCCCAAAAAAGATGAAGAAACCCTAACATATTCGGGTAGGACCGGGTCCGACTCAAGTCCGGTAAGACCAAGTTTCGGCTCAAGTCCAGGACCAATAAGCCCACCCCTACTCGGATAATTATATATATATATATATATATATATATTATTTATTATTATTATTATTTAATAACTTCAAATCTAACCTAACCCGATTTGCGCATTCAATCAATCAATCCCCAATTTCACTCTTCATCCGAGCCAAATCTCCCCCTCTCCCGATTCGGCATCTCACTCTCACCAATCACCGTCATCTCCTACTCTCCTCCTCAACTAGCACTAGTGCAAAAAAAGGCTTTAAGACCGCCTCATTTAGATCGGAGAATCGATTTACCGGTCACCTAAGTGTGCGGCAGTTCCGTAAATATAAAGAACTTCTTGGACCGAATAATTTTTTACAGTGTCTTAAATATATTATTCATACCAGAATATAAAACAACCGGTCTTAAAAATGTTATTAAGAAAATCGAAATTTCAATTACTTTATAGAGAAATCTCACACAAACTCGCACTTATATTTTATGCGGTCCAACATAATAAGGTAACATTTAAATATAAAAGTCTAAAAGTTTTAAGACCGCACATATTTAATATCCGGTCTTAAAAGTTATACTTTTAAGACCGGACATGTAATACTACGGTACACAAAAAATTAATTAATTTTAAGATCGGAGGTTCATAAGGACCAGTCTTAAAGACTGTCTTATAATTTGTCCGATCGTAAAGTTAAATATTTTAAGACCGGACTTAAATTGTGGCCAGTTCCTCAATATTGAATTACTTTTAAGACCGGACTTAAATATGACCGGTCTTGAAGGTTAACTATTAAGACCGTCTCTTTTTTAATTCGGTCTTAAAAAGGAAGCGCCAAATATACATTTCTTCGCGCAAAAGCTTTGTTACTCTCACCGAAGAACCTCGTTCACGTCGTAAACCCTTCATGTTGCATTACCTCTCTTCCTCGCCCACGTACCATAGCCTCTCGTTATCTCTCATTTGCTCGTGCATTCCTCTCTTCCCCGTCTCAAAAATGAACGTGAAAACGATTCTATTCGTGTTCCAGAACGCCGCCATCGTGTGATCGTGTGAGTCGAACGAACCCTCTTCATCCCACAATGAGCCTCGAATCGCCCACACGTCGTGGTAGAAAGGCACACGAATGATGGATGTAACCCTAAGTCGGACTTCTGGGTCAAGGCTCGATATTCGTTTGATGAAAAGTTGGAACCTTTTGGTCCTAATAAAAGCAAATATACTAGTTTTGTCGGCTATCTAGCACGCAACAAGTTTAGCATCTTGACAGATGAGTGGAAAAATGTGGACTTAGGCATAGTAAAGGATCCTATTTGGGACACTTCCGGCTTACATACACTGTCCCTAACTGTCAGGAGTTGAAAGACAAGACATTGTCTTATTGTGCTGATCGATAGAGGAAGTTTAAGACCTTTCTAGCTAACAAGTATATTTTTGCCGAGGTTCAGCCTGACCAACATCCTTGGGACAAATACACATTTATTGATGAACAAACTTGGCAACAATTTATTTAGCTGCAGACCACTCCTGAAGCTCTGGTGAGTCTATATTTAGTTTTGTTTGCTTATTAACCTGTGTGGATATGTGAATGTTATTGTATTCATCTAATCCTGTTAGTTAAATGGTCTGGTGTGTGAATAGAAGTATACATTTCCTGCCTTTGTCTATGCAAGTCTGATATGTAAACCCTGAAAAGTTATAGTACGTAGTGGTTAGACATTGCTGTTAGTTAGTTAGTATGTTAACTGTGTAATGGTTTCGGTGCAAGCTGTTATTGGGCCTTAAGAGTCAAGCCTCTAACTATATATAAGAGGTTAGTCTAATATGTGTAGGAACCAGTTATGATGAATGAATGAATTGACTGAGTTGGCAGCAATTCTGCAACTCCCTTTCCTCTCTTTCTCCCAATTTCTTCTACAATTCTACATCTTCCTTAAATAAAGTGTTGAAACTTGATGAAGTGAATTTGACTAATGTTTGACATTCATATGAAGCAGAAGTTCTCTAATTTTTGTTAGTGACATGGCTGGAATTCATAATTGATAGTTGTTTTCAATTCTGATTCACAGAAAAGAAGGGAACAAGCATAGGAGATAGGGAGAAAGAATGATTGCCTGCATAGGGCTTCTCGTGACGGATATGGAAAGGCCGAAAAAGAATTGATGGCGGCCAAGCGGAAAAGATTGGAAGATGAAGTTGAATCCAATCCTTCTGCGGTAGTTGATCAACCATCTCCAATACGTCGCGACGAGTTGTGGTTGCATATTTGGCAAAAGCCAAGAGGCACCTACACGAGTGAACAAACCCGTCTATTTGCTGAAAGAATTGTAAGTATCATTATTCTTATTTTTTAGTCACTAAACATGTTTCATTACTAAGGTTCTCGTTATTTGTATCTTACAGGAAGATCTTAAAAAGAAAGAAGCGGAGGCATCTTTTGTGTCGGACGGGAGGAATGATGTTCTAACTGTTGCGACCGGAAAACTGGATCACTCGGGGCGTGTGGATGACGGGTAGGCATAAAGCAATACTTTGGTAAATCCAAACTCCATAAACAAAGTATGGTTATCCAGGAGGAGATGGAACAGACGCTGGCCAAATTAAGTGAGGAAGCAGCGGCTAAAGAAGCAATGTTTCAATCCCAAGTAGGATTGATGAAGGAGGAATTGAATCAGATGAGGCTGCTTTTGAGCTCTCGTCGAGAGACCAGTGTTCCCTTTACACATTCACCTGCACCTATGCAGCAGAGCACTAGAGGAAGCTGCATTGTTGGACAATCAAAGCAACCTTGTGACCTGTATGTGGAGGATTGTGATAGTCATAGACAATTAGTTACAAAAGGGACTGTCAACAACTTGGGATCAACTGTACACCACCAACAAATGGCTGATGATGAAGTCATAGTGTCAGTTGAAAAGGTGATCATTGATGCACCTCTCCTTCTCCCTCTCCCAACTGATCAAGTGAAGCTTATGAGTGATGTCAAGGGAACCTTCATCTCTTGGCCAATGAAGCTAGTATATGTCTCTACTCCTCTTGAAGCTTCATCCCCTCCTCCTCAAGTTCCATCCCTCGTCAAGCTTCATCCCCTCGTCAAGCTCTATCCCCTACTGCTAAGTTGACTACCAAGGAAAAAATATCTGATATGGTGAAGAGTGGATATTTTAAAGATAAATCATGGCCTATCAATGAAGTAGTAGGTCTCACTAATCCTCAACTGGTTTACGTTGACACCGATGATGTAACGTCCCTGTTGCTTCCTCAACATGAGCTTACTAATGCAATTGTTCAAATGTGGATGAAGTAAGTATCTTCTTCTATGAGTACATAATTTAAATGCATCGTTTAGACACACATACATATATACTAATTCCCTTATCGATGTCATTATGTAGGTTCATGCATCAAGTATTGGATCAACGGGGTAGAATCAATGATTTTGGATTCTTGTGCCCAGTCTATGCAAGTACAACATCCAAGGAGGAGAGACAGGAGTACATATCAACGAGGTTGTGTGAAGTGAGAAGAAAGGTGTACATATTTTCATACTTCCATAGTTACATATCACAATTCTTGTCTGCGATTCACTTAATTCTGCTACATATATCACTGAGTACTTTACTGCTGTGAATTTTCAACCGCCATTGGCAGTTGGTCCTCATGTGCATGAAGGAGCATAAAGTTATCTTCTTATGCTCCACTCACAGCGATCCAAGGACTACGTTGGTGCAGACCATCAACGAGTAAGCATGTCATTTTGATTATCTTGTCTGAAATCTCTGCTGTGAATTTTCAGTGAACCTTTATTGATAAATTTGTGATTTTGATGATAGTGCCATGAGGACCTTCCAAATCGAGGTAAACAAAAAGCGTTCGTATCAGGCCACTAATCCTAGATGGCACACACCAAAGGTTGGTACATATTTGGACACTAGCACACTGCCTTGTGAACTTGGTCAATAAACTATATATGCTCTTATATATATTTCTTGTTCTTTTTAGACTTGTCGGCAACCAACGGAGTCCAACTTATGTGGCCAGTACGTCATGAAACACATATATGATATTATCACTCAAGGAAGGACTAAATTAACTACAAAGGTAAATGTATTTGATGTTACATATTATGGCTGAATTCAGTTTTTGGCTTAATGTTACATATGAAATATGCATGCAAGTTAATTCGGTTTATGTCTTTGATTTTACAGATGTTTGCCTGTCCTAATCCCTTTATTGATGATGAAGTGGAGCACATACGCAATTTGTTTTGTGAATATCTGTATGACCTGATCTTAAAGTTAGGACAATAATTAATGTCCTAAATTCATTTGTAAATATATGTTGTAGCAACAATAATTTTCTGTAAATTTTTTTATTTTTTCGAACAATTCATTCATTTGTAAATATACATACGCAATGTGTAATTCAATAATAAATTTGTTTATTTTTTGAAGAATTCATTCATTCATTCAAGCTATTTAGTGCTTGAAATTTGAGGTACATGATGTTGTAAATGAGCAATAAAAGACTATACGCCGAGAGTATTCGTGACTTTTAGGACCGCATATTTTTTAAATATCCGGTCCTAAAAGTCCTCTAAAAATTTGGGGAGACTTTTAGGACCGTATTTTGTTAAAATCCGATCTTAAAAGTGTTGGTTTATTTAGAAAATATATGGCGTGACTTTTAGGATCGTATAGTTATTATACCTCCAATCCTAAAAGTCTCTAAAATGTTAGGACCACATGTTTTATAAAAGACCGGTCTTAAAAGTTTTCTTAGGATCGTATATTTTTTATGTCTGCTCCTAAAAGTCTATTTTTGTATTTGTTAAATGTCCGGTCTTAATAGTCTTCCTATAAATAGAAATGTTGTCTCTTTTCAGAAAAACCATTAGATTTCAAGACAACCGAGGTTCTGGCGTTCTGCTCAAGTTAGGTCCTTTGTTGTCGTCGTTTTTACCACTCCGGTTTTGAACAAGCATTATCGGTGTCCTTTTCTTTTGTCTTTTTTGATTTTGTCGGAAAAAGAAGGAAGATAATGAAAAGGACACTTTGTTTCAAATCAGGGCGAGGTAAAACCGACGACAACGACGGTCCAACCTTGAGAAGAATTGTCACTGTGTTTGTTTTTATTCGAATAAGGTAAACGATGTTTTTTGTTTTGTATGGTATTAACTATATTTTATGAATTTTTAATGTTAATTTACACGAGGACAATGTTTTGTTAGTTTCATTTTTGTTGGAAAAAGAAAGAATATAATGAAAAAAAGGTGACAAAATGGAAACTTGCCGACAAAAAAAAAAAAAATAGGAAAGCAAAAAAAATTTATTATATTTTTTTATGTTGCCCCCTCGATACGGGGAAAAAAAAAACATAAAAAATTTACTCTTCCCCATCGTTGTCGGAGGGGAGGGAGTCATCGGAGAGGTCGGAGACGTCGTCATCTAAAGGATTGTACTCAACGTCCCGGGCGTCGAGCATCGTGTTGAGCTTGTTGTTGACGGCGTTGATAGACTGAAACAAATGACCCAAGCGTCGATCTATATGATCGACGTGGGCCGAGAGGTGGTGCCTCATCATCTGTTGAAGGTCGGGTCCGGAGGCGGCGGAGGAGGTTACGGAGGAGGAAGAGGATTAAGAGGAAAAGGAGGACCTTGGGGTGAGGACCTCGTGGTGGAGCAGCCATTACGGTGGAGGTTGTAGAATCGATGGAGAAGAATGTGAAGAACGTAAAGTAACAACGGATTTAAATAGAGAACCCATCCTAAATAATGTGAAACGCCGAAAACTTTAATGAGGAGACGCATAGTTCATCAGAATACGAGGAGACGCCTAGTTCGGAAGTTTATCTGGAAGCCGAAGAGACTCTAAATCATTCATTTGAATTGAGTGTAAGGATACGACTTTGCTATCTGATTTAATACCGGATATTGTAAAAGATCTGTTCTTAAAACTAATATTTTTTAAGAAAAAAATCTTACTTTAAAAAAATTGAATTGAAAAAAATAAATGAATTTTAGGACCAGATAAATGATAAAAAGTCGGTCT
This sequence comes from Acacia acuminata, assembly GCA_019022655.1. NCBI lineage: Eukaryota > Viridiplantae > Streptophyta > Magnoliopsida > Fabales > Fabaceae > Acacia > Acacia acuminata. Next base: position 880,079 of record JAFJYI010000283.1, read on the forward strand.
TAAAAGTAATTGAATTGATTAAAAAATAAATAATATACTTTTAGGATTTGGATATATTATAAAAGGTCAGTCTTAAACTCAATTGAATTGAAAAAAATTAAATAATTTAATTTTAGACCGCATATTTATAATATCCGCTCTTAAAGTAGATTCTCATTAACCGGTTGCGTCTCTCCTACTCTCTGCCTTTATTAACTCCTCATAACCTTGATCTCTATCCTTATTAACTCACTACCTTGTAAGTTCTAACTCCACATTTTAGACCGCATATTTATAAAATCCTCTTCCTCTCTGCCTTTATTAACTCCTCATATCTTGATCTCTATCCTTATTAACTCCTCACTACCTTGTAACGCCACAGTCACACTACGTGGCTCTCTTCCCCAACTGCTCAAACCATGGTTAGATACAAGAGAACCGCTCGTAGGGGTAGACTTACTGGTGATGCTTGTGCCTTCCGTAGATCGTTATATGGTGTGCCTCCTCTAGCGAGAGTGCGTTCTATTGAGACAGAAGAGTCTCGGGTCATTGGACCCATTGTTATTTCGGATGATGAAGAGATTGCCGCACCCCCAGCCTTCAAACCATGAAGAGGTTCTTGCTCCCCCTCTCCAACCTGTTGGCCCCAGCGTGCCTACCTCTGACCCTTCTCCTCTTTCCTCTAATGATGCATTGTGGTTGATGCAACAAAGACAGGAACTTGCTGATCTCCGGTGGGAAATTAATGTTGTTCACGCCGATATCGCCAAGGCATTGGATGATAATAAGCTTTAGGATGTTCAATTAGATTCTTGTTTTTTGATAATTTTCAGCTTGTTTTTCTTTTTTTTTTTTTTCTTGTGTACGTGCATATTCTCCAGTAATATATGAAGCATTACGAACTAAGCTTGTGTATTATTTTTTCTTCATATTCTCCACTAATTAAAAAATCTTATTAATTCTCCAGATTTCCTTTATTTTATTCATTCAGTTGCTGCTGCGCTCGCCAAAGCCAATCCTTTTTTTTTTGGTTTGGTTAATAAATGAGGACCGTTAGGACCGGATACTTATAAAGTAACTAGTCTAAAAAGTATTTGACGTTTAGGACCGAATGTTTTATAAAACTCCGATCTTAAAATTAAATGAATAATTAAAATATAGGACCAGATTTGTTATAAACCTATGGTCTTAAAAATTAAATTAATAAAATGCTTATCTTTAGGACCGAATATGTTATAATTAATCGGTCTTAATAAAATCCAAGTTACTAAAACATGTCTTTGTCGCGTGGAAAATTAAATTTCCTCTCTCGAACTTCTCTTGTCAAGCCAAAAGTGACATCGAGGTTCTATCTCCGGTGTTTGTGTGTTGCTTTCATCGTCGCTTCGCGTTGATCTCTCGACAATCACTTTCTGGTTCCTTAGCTAAACGTCTACAGACCAAGCTGTAAGAGGTGTTTCGGTAATATAACTTCATGATTTTCCTGCTTATCGTTCTGGGTTTTTCATGGGTTGAACGAAATCGATGAAATGCTCTTGTGGGTTTCTCTGTTGTTAATGAATATTGTATTTTGAAGATTATATTTGCACTTTAGACCTACCTAACCGACCAACAAATGTTTTTAGGGTACTCTTGTTGTCTGCAACATCACGTTCGTGGCGGGAGAAGAAAGACTCAGGAAACACATTTGATTTTATATGCTACAGGTGAGTCCACAAGACCTTCATGCGATGCATTTAATTTCCTCGTCATGCATTTATTTTGCTTCTTGGATTCACTGTGATACATTTATGACCAAAAGTGATCCTTCGTTATGCATTTAATGGGAAAGTTTCTCCATTAAAAAAAAAAAGTCTTAACCGAGATTGAGCATAAATATGCATTCGATGTTGCCTTATTTTATATGCAAGTGTCAATTTTTTCGGATTACATATGTTAAATCTTTCCGTCTATAGGAATTCTACCATGGATCACAGTTGGATAAATGTTTTACGGACGAGCGTTGAAATCAGAATGGGGTGAGGGACTTTATAGAATTTGCTAAACAAATGCCCATGATGATAGTGGGAAGTTTTATATCCCTTGTGTAAAATGTTTGAATGAGAGGCGACTAAGTCTTGAAGTTATACACACACATATAATTTGTGAAGGATTTTGTAAGACTTATACAATATGGGTATGACATGGTGAAAAAATACCAAGTGGGTCTTTGATGATAATGACACAGATATGGATGATCGCATAGAGGACATTATTCGTAATGTAGGAGAAGAGACTTTTCATCAATCACATGCATATGGTAATATGTGCGTGATGCGAGACCCCGCTATACCTTGGGTGTAAAAAATACCAATTGTTGAACGTTGTATTGAAATTGGTAAGCTTGAAGGCACGTCATGGATGAAGCGACAAGAGTTTTTCTGAAATGCTTGAGGCTTTTAAGGACATGCTTCCGGATGATAATGTGTTGCTGCATCGATACTATGATGCTAAGAAAATACTTTGTCCATTGGGGATGGAGTACAAAAAGATCCATGCATGCCCGAATGATTGCGTATTGTATAGAAAAGAGTTTGAAGAGAAGCATAATTGTCCGATATGTGAAACCCCAAGGTACAAGTCAGATAAGGGGCCTAAAAAAGTGTTGTGGTATCTTCCAATCATACCAAGGTTCAAGCGGTTGTTTGCGAATGAAAGTGATGCAAAAAATTTACGATGGCATGCAGATGAGAGGATTCTGATGGAAATCTTCATCATCCGGCCGATTCTTCTCAATGGAAAAAAATCGATCAATTATTTCTGAACTTCGGCGAAGAACCTAGGAACCTTTGGCTTGCCCTTAGCACAGATGGCATGAATCCATATGGAAGCCTTAGCAAAGATACATGGTTCATGGCCCGTACTCTCGATTATTTACAACTTATCTACTATGTTATGCATGAAACGAAAGTACATCATGCTATCTATGTTGATTTCGGGACCAAAACAACCCGGAAATGACATTGATGTTTACCTTGAGCCCTTGATCGAAGACTTGAAGGAGTTGTGGGAAGAAGGTGTCGACGTTTATGACTCTTTCAAGAAGAAGGTGTTTAAAATGCAAGTCATGATATTTTGTACTATCAACGACTTCCCAACATATGGGAACTTGTCAGGGTATAGTGTAAAAGGCCATAAAGCATGTCCGGTTTGTGAAGAAGGCACAAGCTACCATCAACTTCAACATGGAAGAAAGACGGTTTATCTTGGACATAAGAGATTTCTTAGACGGGGCCGCCCATATCGTCGATTAAAGAAAGCCTTTTTTGGTGGCCAAGAGTATGAAGATGCTCCGGTGGCTTGACTGGGGAGCAAGTTTATGAAAAGGTGGAAAATATCAATGTCATCTTCGGTAAGACTGTAAAGAGTAGAAAAGAAACAAATATATGTAAAAAGAGATCTGTATTCTTCGATCTTCCCTATTAGCGCAATCTTGATGTGAGACACTGTATTGATGTCATGCATGTGGAGAAAAACGTATGTGATAGTATTGTTGGCACGCTTCTTAACATACAAGGTAGTTCCAAGGATGGTGTGAAGGCAAGATTGGATTTGCAAGCAATGAGAATACACGAAGACTTACATCCAAGGCCATATGGGAAGAGAACTTATTGTCCCCCGGCTTCTCATACTTTGTCTAAGGATGAGAAACGAAGTTTTTGTGAGTGTTTACATGGCACAAAAGTTCCCTTGGGGTATTCTTTAAATTTTAAGAGGCTTGTATCGATGAAAGACTTGAAATTAGTAGGCCAAAAGTCTCATGATTGTCATGTCTTGATGCAACGGCCTACTCCCAATAGCTATTGAGGCATCGGCAAATATGATCTTTGGGTCGTTTTGACTAGACTTTGTGTCTTTTTCAATGCGGTTTGTAGTAAAGTTTTCGAGATTGAAAATTTGGATGAATTGGAGAATGAAGGATATCTTATCTTGTGCCACCTTGAGAAGCTTTTTGTTCCTACATTTTTTGACATCATGGTTCATCTAATTATTCATCTAGTGAGGGAGATAAAGTTGTGCGGCCCTATCCATTTACGATGGATGTACCCAATTGAAAGATCTATGAAATTTCTAAAAGGGTATGTGAAGAACGCATACCGGCAAGAAGCATCAATTGTTCAGAAATATGTTTCTGAAGAAGCCATGGAATTTTGTCAAAATTATTTGACCAAAGTAAGACATATTGGACTTCCAAAACGTTAATCTTGAAGGGGGTAGACGAGGGGCTTCAATAAAGAGTGTGGATCCTAATGAATTGTCACAAGTCCACTTATACATCTTGAATAATGTTGATGAAGTTCAAACCAAAGATAGCTGCACATAAAGAAGCTATAAGGAAAGAAAATCATCGAATGATCGAACAAAGTTGATTAGGGAGCATAACAAAACTTTTGCAAACCGGTTCAAACAAAAGGTCGAGGGAGAGGAATGTATTTATGATACAATCAAATGGTTAGCACGTGGTCCCGAGGTTGATGTCATAAGTTGGAATTCGTATGTGATCAATGGTTATACAATTTACACGAAGTCCTTAGATGATACGAGCAGAGTCCAGAATAGTGGTGTTATGTTAGAGGCTGAATCTATGCACTTCTCCATGTCGAAAGACAAGAGGCCTTTATTGGCAGTCATGCCATATTATGGGGTTATTGAAGAGATTTGGGAGGTGGACTATGTGAAAATTAGATTTCTCATTTTCAAATGCAAATGAGTTAATGTCAATAATGTTGTTCAAATCGATCGGCTAGGATTTACATTAGTCGATGTCAATGGTAGAAGTTTTGGAGATGAACATTTTGTTATGGTAGACTAGGCGAAACAAGTGTTCTATATCACCGATCAAGAAAATAAAATGTGGTCTGTAGCTCTCTAAGGAAAAAGGGTCATTGATATTGATAAGGAAAGTCATTCAATTTATGGTCTTCCTGAGAATACTCCTTTTTCAAGGGGTCTACCGGACATGAACGAAGAAGATGAAGCGGATAATGAAGCCGGCATAAGAAATGATCATCAAGAAGGGATATGGAGGATATCACTTTATAAAACGTCAATTCATAAGGTAATATTCATATGCAGAATTCTTTGAAAACTTTAAGGTTTTACCTATATTATATTCCTTCTATGTTCATAAACAATGTCACTGACTATAAAGTTTGTTCTTGTTTTATTTTTGTCGCAGGATCCGATCCAAAAGGGCATGTTATAAAAGAGGATGTTACGTTGTTGGGTGGGAATCAGATGAAGGCATGGTGAATATTATTTTGGGGATGTATGTTGTATTTGTAACTTATTGTATTTGTAAGTAAGTTATCTTATTGTATTAATTAATTTAGGTGTTGTAGTCATAGTATAATCATTAACTAAGAGGCCACATAACTCATGGTGAATAATATTTGTATTCTTTTTCCCAATTCAATTTAGTCATAATTGTTCATAGCTTGTAGCTTAAAGTATCGACTTTTATGTGCTGGATTGGGTGGTGGATTTGTGTGTAATATAATCAGGAAGAACAGAATAGGGAAAAATTCAGGAAAATTTAGACCGGAAATAAATACGCCGGTCTTAAATGTTCAACTGTTAAGACCGGATGTATTTATGTGTCCGGTCTTAAAGGTCAGGTGCACATTTAATATTAAGACCGGTCTTAAAAGTTTGTCTTTTAAGACCGGTGTATTTATACGTCCGGTCTAAAATAAAATTTTTAAGACCGGATTTATTTATCATCCAGTCTTGAAAGTCAGTCTTTTAAGACCGTGTAAAATTAGTCGTCGGTCTTTGAAGCCGCTATTTTTTAGACCGTATTTATTTTTGTCCGGTCTTAAAATTTCGATCTTTCAAGAGCGGCTTAGTTGTTAGTCGGTCTTAAAAGTTGAGTTTTAGGACCGAACAAAAAATATTTCAGGTTTATTTGGTACGACTTTTAAGACCCAATGTTTTAAATGTCTAGTCTAAAAGAGTTTCTTTAAGACTGGTCCAAGTCTGGTCTTAAATGTTAGACTTTTAATACCGGCTAGAACAAGACCGGTCACGGGTCCGGTCTTACGATGCCTCTTTTGTCCGGTCTTAAAAGCTTTTTTTGCACTAGTGTAGTTGCATCGTTCGTCCCACTCCCACCTCATCGTCGCAAGAAGATTCAGTGGCCTATGCTCACTCATCGACGACGACCTCCTCCCTCCAGATCTAGGCTTCATAGACGGCGACGGCGACCTCTTCATTCCAAATCTGGGTTGCCATCGTCATCCATTTTCATGCCCTTTCCTCCTTCAGGTCGGAAAGCTTCACCCCCATCACCGGCGATGACCCATGCGTGGTGATTGCATCGTCGTTTTACCCTCAATTTTTTTTTTTCATAAAGTAGTTCCATAAAGCTTTTCTTTCATCTATTTTATTTCTTCTTTTTCATCTTCTGAATCATTTTCCCTGCAGATCGTTATCATTCTCACATTCTGTTTCTGGAAAATTTTTGTTTTGGATTTTCATTTCAATCAACTGGATCTTTGGTTTCTATTTGTTTTTAGGTTGGAAAACAAAAATTCATTTGACTGGAATATATTGGTTTCAATCTATTGGATTTTCATTCTGGTTTCAATCGTTATCATTCTCGCATTCTGTTTCTGGAAATTTTTTCATTTTTTTTTTGGTAAAAGAACTATGCTGGTCTTCTTTCAGTTTTAATTTTTCTTCACCTGGGCTAGACCACTAACCTCGGGCAAGTGCCTCGATCCTATCTGTCAACCCGGAAGCTATCGGGTTTTTTCCTGGTAGGACCGGCCGGGCCGGAATGTCCAGCTCGATCAACCTTCCGCACTGACCAAGGGTTAATGACCTGTCTAGTCCGGTCTAGTTGATGTACAGCCCTAAAAAGTACATAAATAACAAAACATGCTATTAAGAAATGTTTGTCATGACGAACCTAGGTACTGCTAATTGAAGCAACTACCAAAGTGGGCTATATTTATAACATCAAATTGTAGTCTTCGTGTAATATAAAACTCCTCAGTACCTCCTCGGACTTTCTGCATCAGTCTGCATGAACAAAAAATGCCTTTGATAGATTAAAACTTGCAAATTTTCTAATGCCTTTGTCAGATTCAAAATTAACAAATTTTCTTTCTTTTTGCATATAATCTTACATGGAACTTGGAGTCTCAAAACAATAAGAACACACAAGCATAGTTTATTTCCTCCAGAACTACCTGACCAACAACAGGAATACCAAAGGCAAAGAGAACTATCATCATAAGAGAGAATATTGCATAGCTAACAACAAGAATCTTAAAAATGACTAAGAATTATTCATGTCGGTTCATCTAAAAATATAAAAGAATCATTCGTGTCATAGTTTCATATTTCAACAAAAATACAAGCAAACTTCAGTTATGCCTTGGAAGAAAGCCCAAAGATCCATGACTACTCTACGAGGCAACAAGTATAATAAGGTGGGTTGTCTAAAGATGTAAAAAGAAAATAATGATCATGAGAGAGTTTAACTCATAAATAAATTAAATAAAAAGTGAAGGCCAATCAAAATAAAAGAGGGAACCCAAATAAAAAATAAAATAAAATTTAACTCAAAATAGCAAAGATTTGACATTAGTCAATAGCTAGCATAATTCTAAGGTATTCATTCAACTTATCCTGCAACATAGAAAACATATTAAAGTATTAATCATAAACAACAGAGCTTGCTTCTACTTCTAATTGACATGTAAAAACTAACACAACATAGAGGCAGAAAATTTCTATTGAAGGGAGAAAATTTTATAACAAATGTTGTATGGTTTGTCTGTTTGATTCTCTATAGAATATGCTTGATTTTACAGCTGCAATTGCCACATTTCTCATGTCTATTGCTCTACCTGTGACATAAGAAGTGATTCATCCTATATAAGACAAGGATAAATGATATCAAATATTAAACAAACCATAATATCCATTCAGCTTGACAAGTTAGTTAAGTAGCAAAATACATAAATATGAAGTGTTTTAGTACACATGCTCCATAACCAAAATAATTAGAACTTCACACACATCCGATGCCCCATTGCCTCACTATCAAGCATCCTTGATGCCACATCTATACTTTTAGCCAGAGGTGGCTTCCTTTGCACCTTCAGAAACACTCTAAGCTCCTCAGTTTTTCTAATTACTATGTATTGAACACCCAGAACTGCATATAAAATAAAACAAAACCCAGTCATTGAAAATATTTCAATCTAATCTTAATTTATTATAAAGTGTTGCTATCTCTTTCTTTTTAATTATTTGAGTTGAGTAAGGCTGAGCAAGTCACCCATAGCCCAGTAAGCCCACCCAAGGCCAGTGGAAAATTGCCCATTTCGGCCGGCCCAAGAAAGTCCCATAACGGATGGGCTTGTATACTAAACAGGATGGGCTATGGGCCCACCGTCGTGTTGCCCATGCCCACTTGTGTATGTGTGTGTGTATTAAAAAATATATCACATTATATGTAAGGTGAAGTCAAAGTTGCTTTCGAAACAATTTTTCCTGATGTGATGTAGTGTGAAGTCAACTTGAAGCATATTATGTATATCTTCTATCGTTTATACGATAATTTCTTGTAATGAAGCATGGTGGATTGCAGTCTAAGTCAGCATTAGAGCAGGTGGGTGATAGTGTTTTTGCTGGAGATGTTTTAGTTCCAAAGGTTGAAACTGAAATGTCCTAAGTTTTTAGCTAGTGCAAAGACTGTGACTAAGAGGGCTGAACAACTTTCAGAGGTAGATAAATATCTTCAAGCTAATTTAATTATATATTGTGAACTAAAATTTGACTTTGGCATAGTGGAAAGTGCATGCTTCCAAGTGTAAATATTAAATTTGCATTGCACATTATTTATTGGATGCATTAATCTTCATAGTGTCTTCGAATCCGCTTTTAGTATTGAGGGTTGCATATTATATTCTTTTAGAAGCTCCTTATCTTCAAAGATGGTGTACTCAAAATTGGCTACACACAAGTCTTCCCAAGTTGAAGACGGTTGATGTTGATAATTTTGTACATGTCATTTCGTGTGTGGTTTCAATTGGAAATAATGAGAATTATAGTGCTTTATTATTAGTGTTTTTAGTAATTTAAATTAAGAAATTAGTAGCAACAATGTAATAGAAGTGCAGCTGAATATTGAGTATTTTTTTAAGGAAAAAGCACTATCGAGCTTCTCATGCCCATTCAAACCCACATGGGTTTGCTTAACCCATTTGACTTGAGCTTTAAGAGGCATTTCAAGGGCACGGGCTTGTCTGTGCCCATTAAGAAATAAATGGGCAAGTTGCAAGTTGCCCATTGGGAAGCCTATTCGGCCCATTGCATGGCTTTAGTTTAAAAAGCTCTAAAAATTTCATTAGTCTTCAACACGTTCAACTCAATTTAGTACCAAAGATTTAGGCAATAATTGTTGTAATTAAAACCAAATAATACCAATAAATGACGTTAGGAATAAGCTTGCTACAGTTAGATTTTGAATTAGGATCGATTATAAGCTTTTATAGCATCAAAAGTAGCAAAGGGATACTTGAAGGAGTCGAAGTCGTACCACTGAGAAGAATAGAAGTCTCTGAGTATTGGTGAGCATGAATGCGAAGCAGGCATAGGAGAAGGAGAATGAGAAGGAGGTGAGGTGGAAGACGAGGACGAGGGAGTTAAAACGATGCAATTGCATTCAGTCATTGTGGGTTGGGGAGCAATTTTTGATGCTGTTATAGGGCTTGTTTGAGTTGGCGGTGAACGCATTGGGCTTAAAAGCCTATCGACTTTGTAAAAGCTCGGTAGGAAAAAAGTCGGGTTATAAATGTGATTTGTGTTTGGATTCTTGTTTGGCTTTTTGCGAGAAGTAGTTTTTTTCTAAACGATGAGTGTTTGGATTATCATTTAAGATGAAGCATGACTTATGAAAATGGGCCCACAAAATAAATTTTTTTCTCTTTCCCTTATTTCCTTCCCTTCTCTCTCCCTTTCTCGAGTTCAGCTGAGAAAATGGGCCCACAAAAAACTGCTCCTTCCTTCTCTCTTTGTCAAGCCGCGTCGTAAACAAAGTGGGCCCCACAAAATGCTGCATTTCATTAGCCCAAATGCTCGGATCCGAGCTTTCGATTAACGCGTTTTTGAGCGTTTTTGGGAAAAGTCCATTAACTCTAAAGCCAACCCAAACACACCAAGTAGGGCTTTTTTTCCACAGACCCATTAACTTTATTCCGCATTAATCGCTAATGCTCCTGAAACGTCCACTCCAAACAAGCCCATAGAGGACCTGAGGGCAGGGATGGACCTAGGGGACTAGGGGTTACCCCGCCCCCTAAAATTACAGAATCGAACTCAGAGTTTTAGAACATTACGTTTAAGCCTCATAAAAATTTCAATTTTTTTTTTAGCCCCCACTAAAAGTTTCGTGAAGGGACTAAATAAAAATATTCAAATTTAAATTGGGCTGAAATGCACTTTCATGAAAATCTGGGTTTATTCTGTAATTTTTGCCCCCATTAATTACATTTCTAGTTCCACCCTGCCTGAGGGAACCTCATGGTGGCTGACGACGTACAGTGAGAATTGGAGAGAAATTGTTGCTGTCGTAAGGAGACGATGAGGACGCCGTTGCAACTGCTAAGGCTTCACGAAACTCAGTGGCTAGTGCAAGAGCGAGGCGGGTCCCTAACTCTGAATTATTCTTATTTTTTAAATTTCAAATGGTTCGGGGCACTAGTCTGATAAGTACAAGATGCCATAAATTGTCTCTCTTATGGGTAAATAAAAATAAAAAGTTGAAATATTAATATATATTGAATTAAATATTATTTATATTAATTGATAATATATAAAAATATGGATATCCTAACTATATTATTTTATTATAATATAATTATATTGTTATATTCTTTTAAACTTTATCGCTCTTATTTGATTATAATTTCACATAACGCATTCAATTAACAAAATATTAAAACATGGAAATCTTAACTATATTATTGATTGTAATATAATTATATTGTTATAATATTTAAAATTTTATTTCTTTTATTCGATTATAATTTCATATGAAGTATTTAAAATATATTTAATTTATTAACAAATCATAATTTAAGTGGCAATTTAAGTTATCGTTCCTGCTTCAATTAGAACAGAAGCGAAAACACATTATATTTATTTGTTGTGCTGTTGAATATTGAACAGACGTTATAATTACTATTAATGACATTTGTTATAAATAAAATAGAGTGAAAACACACATAAGTTACTACTTCTATTCCTTATGTAGCAAAAACGAAATGTAGTTGAGTATGTATTTTGCACTAGTAAAGATTGACAAGCATTGTAAGTCTACAAGTTCTATGAAGAAAACTAGAGAGAATCCACGATCTCAAGATACAAGTGCAGAAAGAAAATTTTCAATTCCAAAATCAAGTATTTCACAAATGAGGGCTATAAAGTATTTTAAGAGAATTCTTCAAGTCTGACCTAGTGTGCGTCAAATGCAACCTAGAAAATAAAAACAAAAACTTAATACAATGAACTAAGGAATCCTAAAGTCAAATCTTCCACTAATAATAATTTTGGCACAAATAAAAATATATAATACGCAATTGTAGCCCAAAATGTGATTATTTAGGCTCAAATGAGTCTTCCCATATACAAAACTACTCCAGGATCTGCTCTTTAATTCGAAGTCATCAAGCTTAAAACTTGATCAGCAGCTCCATATATTTTAAGCCCAAATGACATTAAGGATATGATTATCATTTTTTATTTAGATTTATTGACCAAATTTCCATTTTCTCTGCAAAAGCCTCTTGAATTAGTCCAATCAGTGCTTTCTTAGAAGTCTCCAACTAGAATTTGCAAAGGTTCATTTGAAGTTCAAGAGTTATCACTTGAAGTCGAAGATATAGCTTGTTGATTTGCATCATTCTCTCTCCTCAAAAGGATTCATCTTTGAATATTCACCTGCATCAAATAAAGATAAATCAAACATATATATGAAATGTAGCATCAGCATCATATTTACTAGCAAAATCAATCTTGATTCTTTCAAGCACTTGAAATGGATCATCTCCTCTTGGAGCTAATTTAGACTTTGTTTAAGCTGGAAAACTTTCTTTTCTTGTATACACCCAATCTCCAGGTTCAAAAAGAACACACATTCTACCTTTGTTGGCCTTAGATGCATATATTGCTCATTTTCACAAGCAAGAAACATTTCAGCTAAACCATTATTATTTGCATACAATTCCTTGACATATTTAAATCCAAGTAATCTAGTATTTAGAAAAGAAAGAGGACTATACCTTCTGGACAATAAATCAACAACCACATTGTATTTGATGACATAAGGAAATGTCTCAATAAATTTCAGTCAGCTTTAATTTCTTTTGTTTAGGTTACCTTGACCAATCAAATTCACAAAACCATGAAAAACAATTTCATCCATGCAAAAGTCAAATTTTTCTAGATTATCATACAACAACTCCTTTCTCAAAACATCAAGCATGCAATGCACAAGATTCTGATGTTCATCAATATTTTTGCTACAGATTAGAGAGTCATTGAAACAAACCAAAATATTCATATAGTAACACCTACAAATAGCAAAATTCATGGAATACTAAAAATTCAAAGTGTGGAGGGTTCAAAGCATCTTAAGAATAGCAAGTTATCAAGAATAGCAAAAGTTAGACCACCAGAATATTTTTCAATGCCACTTGAAGAAGATAAAGGTGATACTTCTTGAGGATAAGAATAAGTCAGGTGGTTTCCTATGAAACATGTCCAAGAGCATACCTGCAACACACCAGAATCACAAGGCAAAGAATGATTAAGATCATTAGTAGTAAACAAATAAATGTCATTGCAGTCAATCTTAACCTGACTTTTGTAACAATTCTTTTCATTTCTTTTCACTCAGTTGTTCTCCCTCATTTTTACTCTCTTTATTATGAAAACACTATACTCTCAATATGTTTTTCTTTCTCATACTCAATTTTTCTCTCCAGAACAGTTTTACTAAAATCACTTTCACTTATACTCTCACGTTTCTTTTCTTGATTGAGAGGATCATCTTAAACCATAAGATTGGTATTTGAAATAATGAGGTCTTCTTCTATATTTGTCAGCAATATTTTCATCATTCAATTCTTCTTCCTCCTTGGTTCACTCTGGCTTATCATTAAGGAAAGTAACAATCATGCTTTCAATTTTCTTTCAATGGAGCTAATTTTTGAACACCTTTGTTGCTTTATTTTTTCTCAAACTAAGCAACTCATGGAACCAAATATTCAATCCCAATAGGGTATTTTTAAAATAAGCTAATTCAAGATTAAGCACATACATAAAATGATCCATATTGGCTTTTGAAGTTTCCTTCGCACCAACTCTAATCATAGCTAACTCCATCTCTTGGAAATATTCCTCATTAGTCATGGAGCCATTATTTAACTCCTGTAACTTCCTATGTAATTTCCCTTTTGACTTGGAGTTGTGATTAGACATCTTTGGTCTATTTCAACATTAAGCTTTTGGAGTCCTTTTAACAAGAATTGGAGATCTCTTTGAACTTCTTTTTCATTATATACGTATTTATACTTGAAAAGTTAGAAATAAAGAAAAAGGGACATCACCACTATACTCATATTTCTCTTAAATAAGTTAGTTTCACTTGTGTTTCACACAAGTTTGAATTAATATAACTTTTGCTAAGGAGAAATGTTACCTTGAAGGTGTTAAATTAGAGCAATGTTTCCCCTTTTTTATTAAAAAGATAATGGTCAATGCTAGTTTTTTAATGGCAAAGGGCAACATTGCTACATTTTGAAATTTTCGTAGTGACATTGAACCTAAAAAAAACTTTTATGACAACATTGTTCCTTAACAAAAACTTTCAAGAGAAATTTGCACCTTAACCCTTAAGAAAATTCTTAATCAATAGATATTGCTCAAAACATTTCTAGCACAACACTTGCTATTTTCCTTTTTTTTTTTTCAGATACTCACTTTTTTGTATTTCTTTTCTTCACTTTGTATTTTTATTTTTTCACAAAAAAACTAACTAAATGAAAGAAGTAAAAATCAACCCAGAAAAATTCCAAAAAATGTGTTCTTCTCAAAACAGTCGTATCTTCTTCTAAATAGCTCGGATTGAGGCGATTCCAAAACAAGCACAAAAAAGAGTTTACGAAATATGAAAATCACCTATTACACATTTGAAAACACAACGAAAAACTCGATAAACAGAGACAAGAATTTTGAACATTGACAAATAAGAAGGAAACGAACAGACATATTATGAAAAGGCACAAACAATGAAAGAAAATGAAAACAAAGAACACTATGATATGACCTGAGTTTATAGATGAAGATCTAATATCAAGATGTTCCAAACCCACAACCAATCTGAGATATACTGATCATCCCAGAAAGTTAAAACAAAGATCTAGTGATTAACTTGAGCCCTTGAGCATGGAAGAATAAGGACCTGTAGTATTTAAAGACGCCACAAGGTTGATCAAGTCTTGATAAGTCTATCAGTTCTATGAAGAACACTAGAGAGAATCCACTCTCAAGATACAAAGTGTAGAAAGCAACTTTTCCATTCCAAAATCAAGTCTTTTACAAATTAGGGGTACAAAGTATTTAAAGAAAAGTCTTCAAATATGAACTAGTGTGCATTAAATGCAACCTAGAAAATAAAAACTTAATACAATAAACAAGGGGAACCCAAAAGTCAAATCTTCCAACTAATAATAACTTTTGTACAAATAAAATTGAAATTAAAAAAACATAATAAGCAATTGAAGCCCAAAATGTGATTATTTAGTCTCAAATGAGTCTCACCATGTGCACAACTAGGTCCTAGCTCTTTAATTCAAAATCTTCAAGCCCAAAACTTGATCAGCACCTCCATTTTAAGCCCGAATGACATTAAGGACATGATCATCATTGTCATTCAAATTTTTTGATCCAATTTCCATCTTCATTGAAAATTTTTATTGGACTAGCCTAATTAATGTTTCCTTAATTGCTTCCTTAAAAGCCTCTAGCTAGAATTTGTAAATGTTCATTCAAAATTGAAGAGTCATCATTAGAAGTTGAAGAGACAGCTTGCTGGTTTACATCATTTGGGCTAGGAATAAGAGGGAGAATGGGTTCGTCATCTCCTTCACAACCCAACATAATCCCATAATAGTAAACAAAATATATATGTGTGTGTATTTCAAAAACATTACACAAAGTTACAATTTCATATACAACAATTCATCATAGACATCACAGACATTCTTAGATTTCATGTTTTGATGATAACAAATCTTATGAGTAATTGTTTTGCAAGAGAAAAGCTTATTGAAAAATTAGAATCTATTTTGAAAATGAAACTAAGGCTAATCACTCGAGTGATGTGATAATTTGCAAGAAGATTAGATGTTTGTTCGGAAATAAAAGCAGAAATATGGGGTATTGTTACTGGCTTAAATTTAGCTAGCAGTATAAATATTTGCAATTTAACTGTTGAGTGTGATTGTGATTCTAGTGCAGCTGTTCATGTTTGCTGAAACTGGTAAAGGCGAGACTCATAATTTTGAGAAAGTTGAGTTGAAAAATGTAAATACAAGAAGGGAACATTGTGCTGACCATTTAGCAAATTTTAGTTTGGAAATTAATGAGATGGTAGCTGTTTCTGATACGCCACCTCATAAGCTTAATTTTCATTTGTATAATGACCTTGTAGGGATGGTGTTCCCACGTTCAATTCTCGTATAACATGAAATGATGCCCCGAAGTTTACCAAAAAAATATAGATAAAAATATTTTTAAAATGTTAGCTACTCGGAATATTATCATTTTTTTCAATATCTATTTTTTAGTTCTTGAATAATTATTTTCCTTTTTCTTTTCTTTTTTCCGTTTAGGCGTTATGGTTCGACATTCAAAAATCCGAAACATAACAGTGTGGAAGCGGGCCTAAGCTAAGCCCATAGTTCCTATGCATCCCTAATAACCGGTTCGCGTTGAAATGACCATGAGTCTACATTGGTACTGGAGACTCTGTTTCTTCTCTTTTTTTTTCTTTTTCTTTTTTCCTTCGTAATTTTACAAACAAACAAAATCTCAAATGTTGATATATTATATTTAATTTTAAAAAATTCATTATGATTGACACAAAAAATCATCTTTAGAACTAACAATGTTAATGTTAAAGTTAAAGAATGAAATATATTTTGTAAGATTAAGAAACCAAACTAAAACTTTGTATATGAACACTTAGAGAACCAAAATCAATGGCATTATTTTTTCTTGATCACTATTTATGACTTATTTATCAACAGAAATTTTTTATAATTTTTATATTTGTTTTGATAATTTTTAGATAGACTAAGGTATACTTTTAATCCTTTAAATTTTATATAAGGTATACATTTGGTCCTTTAACTTAATGAAGTATATTTTTTTCCCTCTATTTCTAACATTGTTAATGTTGCTAACGGAAAAATGTTGACGCAACAAATTCAAGTGATAGTTGTTTAGCTGATAAAGTATATTTGATTTTTAATTTTTTTTAATATAATATATTTAGATCATTAAACTAAAATAAAATGACAAATTGCTACAAATGAAATTGAGGTTTTGATATTTAGCATATTATATTGATATATTTAGAATATTAAACTAAATTGTAATAATAAAAGAAGTATGTTTTTAATAGTGAAGAAATACATCTTCAAAGAAGGTGCGAGAGGTTGTTTTTTTTTTTTTTTTTTTTAACAACAATAATTAAAGGGGGTCACAAAGTATGGAGAAAAATATACTTCAAGGCTAACACTTTCTTTGTTATTGTCGGCTTAAACTCTTTCTCTGAACACATAATTTTCCATTTCTGGACCTGTTCTCTGTAGTTTAGACTAAATTATACCCTGTCAAGGGAAAAAAATAAATAATAATAATAATTAAATACTTTTTATATTATTTACTCTTTTTCCCCATAGAATACAATGCCTTCTTGCTTATCAATTCTGTCGGCACCTACCCCATATTGGTGCTTGAAAACGAAGTCTCGGGTTTTACAAGTTACATTTGTAGTTGCGAATGCAATTAGCACAATAAAAAGACCACTCGTTGACAATTATCTGATCAAATATATATGCACTTTTTATAAATATTTATACAAAATTTTTTTTTTTTAAAGTATGATATTTTCGCATAGACACAAACACAAATGTCCACAACTTTTTTCTTAGGTAAGGATAATCTTAAGATAGGGAAAAAACATCCTAAGATAATTACTATTGCCACTCTGGTATTTTATTATAAGTCCGATTAACCAAATATCACATGTCAAGAAATGGAAGTTACAACATTTATTATATCTTAAATTTGATTGAATTTTTAAAATTTTCAATTATTTAATAATGAGTATTGGAAAAAAAAGATGCTATATATTTTTCTCATCTACATTATTCTCAGAAGGGCTGAAATTAGAAAATAGTCACCAATTACTCTCAATGTGGAGTTATATTTAGGACTAAAACTTTTTTACAAGCTAAACTTATAATAAAGATCAAAGTGATATATTATAGCAAGGGTGCATGTGAAACCATGAAAGTAAGTTTTTTTTTTTTTTAAAAAAAAGTTTTGGAGGGTTCGACATCGGTCCATCGGTCGTGGCACGGCCCCGGCTCTATGAGAAAGACTTACTAGGGACTTACGAGATCGCCTACCAAAGGAGTCGTGACGACGGGCAGAGGGGATCGAACTCACGACCATTTAGGCCTAGTCTTGGATCCCTTACCATCTATGCCAACTCTCATTGGCAACATGAAAGTAAGTTAGATCCATGGTAAAACAACAAAGAAAGTAAGCTAGAATCATATCATCGACCTGGGCCTACTTTAAATTTAGCCTAGCTTATTTATTAAGCAGGTCACCCTCACATGTTTATGCCTATTTAGCTAAATATGTTACCCTTATTTTCATAAGGCTTGACCAATATGGCCGCGACGTTTTTTTTTTAAATTTATACTATAATGTTAGTTATTTATAATAAATTTATTGGGAAAAAATTATTTATAAAAAAGCTATTGGTGCCATCATGATGAATTCTTAGGATTGCTTTTGTTAATTTTATATTTATATGTGTATATATATGTTGATGGGTGGCATATTTAAAGAAGACTGTGTCTTTGTCGTCCAACTAACTCAACTTATTTAATGAAGCTTCTTGTGACCTATACGACTTTCACGTGTATCACCATTGGTGCTTGCCTTGGCTCTGTTGGCTGACATTTTTTCTGCTCATTTTTCACTTTGCTAATTTATCCCAAAACCTTGTACAAAGGAAAGAATAGTTGTAAATATAAATGGATCCCATAGTGGATAAAATTCAACGATGTTATGTTATTCATGTATTTAACCTCACTTGGTATAGAATACGGCTTATGTTTTATTTATTTATTTATTAGTGTTAACTTCAATTTAAAATGAGTTAATGATTCATGCAAAATAGTAAATGCAACTTTTTTTTATCGAAAAGAATTAGCATGTTATGTGGTTTTTATTTGACTATCTGATTGGATCATAATGAAGCATTATTAGGTCCAATTAAGAGTAGCTCTCCCAAAGATATTTTTCACATTCACACAAATTCAAATTCAAAACCTCATATTTAAGCAATCAAAGTTCATTGCACTAGGACCAGCACATGTTGGTATGAGCATATGGATTTACTTTTTAGCTTACTTTTTAAAATAAAATAAAATATTCTTGAAATTTATACACTCTTGGTATAATTTTACTTGAAGAAATAAATTTAAATATTCTCAAAAAAATAATCAGTTAATCAATTTTTTTCAGGAAAATATGAGATGAAACTTAGAAATGGATGGGGCCTATAAACATTAAATACATAAATGTGAAACAAAATAACTCCTCAAAGGGTTGCTATGGTGTTGTTTATAAGGAATCAATCTAAATTCTAAACGAAACCAAAAGTCATACTGATATACTATTTTCAATATTTTTTTTTTTTGAAAAAAAGTTAAAAATGACTTAAATAAAATAAGAGAAAAAAATTATATGAGATTATATGTGATATATCTAGTGCTCTTTTTAAAAATTCTGAATAATATAAAGGTTATATCAAGCTATATGCTAGTAAGATGACTTTAATATATCGCAACTTAATATAAACTCTTGTAAAGCAAATGCCTATAATAATTTAGTGTATTTATAATATATTCCCTCGATTCTTACAAGTCTCTGTTAATATTTTTATAAGATTAAAAAATTAATTAAATGACAAATATTTTCATAATTTTCAAAAACTACTCTTAATCAAAACTAAAGTCATTATTTAAGACAAGAATGAAAGGGGGATGCTGATTGTTGTAAAATTCGCGGCTTGACTTATCAAGGTTATTGCTTTTATGTTTTCAACTTATATAACCGTGTTAACTCACTTTTGAACTTGTGCTAGCTACAAGCCCCATTTACTCACTTTTCATAATTTTTGCGTACTTTATGCTTTCAATTTGCAAAATCATGTTAACTCACTTTCAGTTTACAAAGGCCTATTGAAGATACCAAACCAGTATCTGGCCAGACAAAGAAGGGACAAGAAGCCACAAAGGATGTCTAAGAAATAGAGTAGCGCCCTATTATGCTATAGTAAGGTGCTGGTGCTACCAATGCTACAGCATTCCCAACGTATTCTACGCCAAATGTTCGTATACTTGAGACGACAAGGAATGCTATAGCATCGCCATTGCAACGTACCACCAACCTAGGGCTATCAGGAGTTTTGAAGCAGCTATTGCAGCAGCTATTGCCTTTCCCACAAAGGCTATAGAACAGAGCCAAGAGAAGCAGCTCCAGAAATTCATAGACATGCTTAAACAATTGCATATCAACATCCTTCTGGTAGAAGCCTTGGAGTAGATGCCCAGCGATTTTAAGTTCATGAAGGACATCCTGTCTAAGAAAAGGAGGCCGGGTGAATTTAAAAATGTAGCCATGATCGAGGAGAGTAGTGCTTTACTGTTAAATAGACTACCTCCAAAACTGAAGGATCCGGGCAATTTCACAATACCTTGTGCCATTGGTCCTAACTATTGGGGAAAAGTACTCTATGATTTGGGGGCAAGCATAAATTTCATGCCGATGTCTGTATTCAAGAAGCTGGTAGTCACTGAAGCAAGACTAACAACAGTGACTCTGCAACTAGCCAACATATCCATTGTTTACTCCTAAGGCAAAATTGAAGATGTGCTAGTAAAGGTGGACAAATTCATTTTCCCAATTGATTTCATTCTGATGGACTTTGAAGCTGATCGAGAAGTCCCAATTATTCTGGGAATACCATTCGTGGCTACGGAAAAATGTTGATTGATATTGAAAAAAGGCGAACTCACTATGCGAGTCAATAGTGAAAAAGTGGCCTTCTCAATTCTAAAAGCCTTACAGTACTGATGAGTCATATTTATCCATGTTCTCCCTATGTGTTTTGATTGTGTTGGATACTGATATGAGCTTAACTGTGCTTGATCTAATTAAATGAGAAAGAATTCACTCACATAGGGAATTGATGATAGATTAGACAAATTGTTGCATCCACATCATTATCCTGCTCATGTGCATGAAAAAAAGGTCATTTTATGGTTTAGCATGAAAGTGCATAACAAAGCTGATATAATGATACAACATATGGTAAGCTCACGTCTGTGCTAGCAATGCAACGTGAACACTATGCTGTAGCATCATAAGTGATGTAGAGTTATGCGCTACGTTACTCTGACCTTTCCTTAAGAGTTTTGAAGAATTTAATACAGGTTATCTAGACGGACGTTTAGACGGCAGCTAAATTGACGAAGGCTGAATCAAAAGAGGTGGAGAATCGAAGGGAAAGAGTTAAAGAACCCAACGGTATTAAAAGAGGATCAATCAACCGAATCTAAAGATTTGGACCTAATACATTTGGAAGGCCCGGCTCATTGGACGTACAACACGAAAGGACCTAACTATAAGAGGAAAGGGCGGCTAAACCTAAAAGGTGGTCAAAGTCATGAGAATCAGAGCAACAAGTACAATTCCAATTTGAATTGATTCATGCCGAAGGAACAAGAGAATTATCGAGCAAGAGAACTGTAGATGAGACCCGACTTTTCCCTAAAGTTAGAAGGACTGTAGAAGACGTAAAGACGTCGAGTGACAAGA
This sequence comes from Acacia acuminata, assembly GCA_019022655.1. Classification (NCBI taxonomy): domain Eukaryota; kingdom Viridiplantae; phylum Streptophyta; class Magnoliopsida; order Fabales; family Fabaceae; genus Acacia; species Acacia acuminata. The sequence goes on from JAFJYI010000283.1 coordinate 901,307, forward strand.
CGCTCCCCATGTCGTTGATCATTTCGACGAGCTTCTTTGTTTTCTTACTTTATTTTATCTTTTTAACCTTTCCATGGGTTGTTCTACTTTACTCTGTTTTGTGTTTCCCTATCAGTCATGAACTAAACTTCCATTGGCTAAGTGAGGATGGATTTCTAAGTTGTAGAATGAACCCAGTTTACTAAGTTCTTAATTTAATACATTCAACTTGTTTAATAGTATTTTAACATCTAGTTGGTTAGTGGCTACTAAGGGCTAGATCAGTGGCCTCGGTCTATCGGAGGGGAGTCAAGGTTAGACCTTTGTTAAACAGTGTTTGATAGGCGAACCGTGTAAGGCTCAAACCTGAATTGTAGGTTACAAGAATGGGTCTACCACTCATAACCGAAACACCTAGGTTAAAACCGACAGTCTAAACTGGAAAATTGCCATAGGGATATGGGAGAAGTAGAGCGAGGATTGTACTTACAGAATGCGGGCACTTATGTATAGGATAATGGTAGGTTAGCTGAATAACGTCGTGAAAGGCAATTTTGTTGTACTATTGCGGAAGCTATGCAACAAAATTGTTATAGTAATTCGTTGTGTGCAAACTAGGGGAATAATGTGACTTAGGATGAAATCCGAACTCAGCCTATTTTTAAACTGATATCTTACTTCTGACTTCTGATCATTTGTTTACTTATTTGTCATTAATAATAGCTAAAACAAACCAACCAACCATACTCTTATCACACACAACTTTCATGAGAAACCGGCATAATCTTTGGTATCAACATCCTCTATAGGATAATAACTCTACTTACTCTTTATTATTTGTTCGACTGGTTCACTTGCCAAAAGAAAATCGGCCAACAAGTACTCAAATGCAGCAGACGAGTGCTAGGTCCTTAATGTTTTACCAAACACCAACACTTACCCTGTTGCCATAATTTAGGATAGGCGCCTAAAGCCTAAAGAAGGTCATCAGATTCTTATGTGGAAATCACCAAATGAGGAAGAATTCAGAATTTGTTGGGATGGAAACAAGAGCACAAAGATACCCATAACTCTTCTTCATTAATTGGATTAAATATCATGGCAAAGTCAGGTTGAAGACTTTAAAGCAAGCGCTACTTGGAGACATCCCAAAATAGTTTCGTCTTCATTTTTGTGAAAGGATCAATAGAGGACGATGAGAAACTAGGCATGACCTCTCTAGTTGGCAGTGTCCCAGACAGCCGCATACGTTGCATACCAAGCGATTGATACACTTATCTTACATTGCTAAGGCGTCGTACGGACCTTACTCCGGACCAGGTTAGCACTCTTACTCCACTTTCTTTTCGCACGTGGACCTTAATTTTTAATTATCCCTCATGATTGTCTCAGTGAGTGCAGCCTGCTTGGGGCTAGTCCACAAAATCCACAATAATAGTCTCCTGCCGCCACTTTCTATTCGTCGGGTTGTGTCAACATAATAATTACGGCTTCTTCACTTTCAATCTACGTGCCCTTTCAACCCCATGAGTCTCCTCCCCTGTCTTGCGCCTCCTCATCTTCCACCACCCACCTTCCCTCATTATGTCACAGTTTTCTTTCCCGAGGTTTCCCTCCCCTTTAAAATCCACACTTTCCCTGCTCCCACCCTTTCATCTCCCCAAACCCCTACCCTTCCTCACCCCTTAAACCCTAACTCTCTCATGTCGAGATTCAATCGTCACCACCCCTTCTTCTACTTCCTCCACCACATCCCCCAACTGTACCCTTGAACCCTCATTCTCCCTCTTCCCCCTACCATCACCATTTCTATCGCCTTCCCCGCTTGACTCCCTCATTTCCATCTCCTCTGATGACATGACTTCTTCCTATCAAGCCTGTCTAAGGAATCATGGCCCTTTTTACCAAAACCCACCTATCCTTCCTCCGTCGGCCTCCACGTATGGCTCTAGCCTAGCCACCCTCGGGCGAGTTGAAAACCCTAGGCAATGATTTTGAAGTTTTCTTCGCGCATCGAGATGGCCGGCCTATAGCCATCTCCCTCTTCGCGTCCCACTCGGCCATCCCCTTCGTGAATTCTATCGTAGACTCCTCTTTCATGGATGACATGGCCACCAGTGTTGCCCCTCCTCCTCTCAGCCTACCTTGACCCTTGTGTTTCTATTGTTTTATTGTTTTATTTTTCTTTTGGGTATTTCTCTGTACTCCCCCTGCTAGCTAACAATAGGGTCTCTTTTGGCTAAACAACATATATAATATTTTCCTTTTTTTCTGCATCATTGGTTTTCTTTTTCTATCTTCTCTCACTACATTTCCTCGTTGTTGATACTTTACATGTTCGCACACACTTTGATTAACCTTACTTGTTGCTTCCCTCTCAAGTCGCTTGTCGCTTGTCGTTTTGCAATAGGGGCATTGCAACATTTAAGTGTGGGGACGGGTTATGCTTGTTATGTGTCGATGAACAACCATGCCCTGGAACCCCCAAATTAGCCTTTTAAATTCAAGCCATTTTTAAACTTGTGAAAAGCACCTAAAATTAAGCAAAAACCACCTAGCAGTAGAGCAAATGTCTGCAAAACTGTGTAAAACAAATTTGTCTTAAGGGAACGAACGTGCATAATTGGAAAATTTACGGTATGAGGTCGTGCAATGTAGGGTAATGCAACAATAAAGGAAAATATAGAGTCGAGCCACATGGAAGGATTTTCGAGCCTTAAATTTCATATTCAGTGAGCATGCTTGCTAGTTTTAGAACTATCTTTGATTTGTCCTTTTTCTCTAGTTTCTGCTATCTCACACCTGAATAGAATTGTATATGATAAAGGAATTCATTTTTACCCAAGAATTCCATACACAAACCACTGATATCATGATTTCGTTGCTAACCCCTTTGAGCCATACAACCACTACTATAACGGGAACAGACAGACAATTTATTTGGAAGATGCCTTCACAATGCTATTGCATACCATCCCAAAAATACAGATGTTGTGATAGAATGGTACCTTGTGAAAGAAAAGAGCGAGTAGTTTAAGGAACAAGACAACAATACAAAAGGGGCCGGCTAAGCGCATTGTCATGATTATTCTCACTAAAAGTATGTCTGGCACCTTGCTATAGCATCTTCATTTCATCCATCAACCCCACACATAGATAGCCACTCCTTAGCATTACAACCCAAGAAAGTCCTTTCGATACAAGTATATTCGGATGCTAGGAAGAAGCTTAAGAAATTTGACAAGCCTAAAGAAATTATAGGCTAGCAAGGCTGAGAAAAATAAGTCCCTCACTTTGAAAGAGCAATATACACTTTAACTAAGAGTCTCTTGATGCTCCCTTGCTAGAGCAACGCCTTGCATAACATTCTACCAGTGCAGGGCAGAAGAATTAAACTAAAGACAGTGGCAGGATACATCATTCCTAGGATAGGAGTAAAGCTGTGAGGTTATTTCTGCTCTATCTTTTTATCTCTATTTTTGCCCAGGAGTGCAAAAAGCTAATGTGGGGGAGTTTGATGAGTCATATTTATGCCATGTATTCCCTGTGTGTTATGATTGTTTTAAATGATGATTCTGAGCTTAATTGTGTTTTATCTGATAAAATATGCTAGAATTCATTCACAAGGGAAACAGAGGATAAATTCAGTAAAGTATTGCATTCTCCATATTATCCTATACATGTGCAGAAAAAAAGGGCTACATTTTGATTTACTGTGAAAGTGCATAACAAAGCTGATACATTGCTATAACATAGGGTACCGTTATTTTGCGCTAGCAAGACGATGAAACCTCGACATTGTGGCATAGTAAGTGATGCGGAGTTATGCGCTACTTTATGCTGATCTTTCCTTGAGGGTTTTAAGGAATTAAATATAGGTCATCAAGTTGGACGTTTAAACGGCCGTTGAATTGACGAAGACAAGAAGCTGCGAAGAATCGGAAAAAAGATTTACAGAATCCCGTAGAATCAAAAGAGGATCAATTAATTGAATATTGAGAGTCGAGCCTAACAGATTTTGAAAGCCCAGTTCACTGGACGTACGACGCAAAGCACCTGGCTTATAAGAGGAAAGCGCGGCTAAACCTAAAAAGGTTGTTGAAGTCGTGAGAGTCATAGAGTCATTACAATTCCAATCCGACTTGACTCATATTGAGAGATCGAGATTTATTGAGAGAAAGAGCTGCAGAAGAAACCCAATCCTTTCTCGAAGTTAGATGGGGTTGTAGAAGACGTAGAGACATCTCGTGACAGGACTTTCCCTATGTCATCAATCACTCTAACGAGCTTCTCTATTTTTGTCTTTTTCTTTAATCTTTCTATGGGTTGTTCTATTATATTCTGTATTTTGTTCCCCTCGTCATTCATGAACTAAATTTTGTTGGCTATGCGAGGATGGGTTTCTAAGTTTTAGAATGAACCTAGTTTACTAAGTTTTAATTAAATAAATTCAGTTTGTTCGATTGTGATTTAATGTCTTGTCTGTTAGTTGGCTGCTAAGTGTTTAGATCAGTGGCCTCGGCTTACTGGAAGGGACTTGAGGTTAGACCTCTGTTGAACAATATGTGCTGGGTGAGCCTGTGCAAGGCACGATCTAAATTGTAGGCTACAGGAATGGGTCTACCTCACATAGCCAAGAAACCTAGGTTAAACTGACACTCTAAACTAGAAAATCGTCATAGGAATATGGGAGAAGTAGAGTGAAGAGTATACTTACAGGATGCAGGCACTTCTACATAGGTTTGTGGTGGGTTAACTGAATAACGTTGCCAAAGGCATTTTGCTATAGCATTGTGGAAGCTGTGCACCAAAATGTTGTAGCAATGCATGAAATGAAAACTGTGGGATTGATGTGACTTAGGATGAAATCCGAGCTCTGCCTATTTTTAATCTGATATCTTTCAATCGACTTCTGATTGCTTGTTTACTTTTATTTGTCAGTAGTAATAAATAAACAACCAACAACTCTCTTCTCTTCACACAACTTTCACAAGGAAACCGGATACATAATTGGAATAAACAGTCTCTATGGGATAATAACTCTACTTACTCTTTATTACTTATTCAACTAGTTCGCTTACCACAAGAGGAATTTGACCAACACACGTCAACAATTTCTGTCAAAGTCTTCCCTACTAATAATTTAAACAGTCATCACTTTAGTTATAATGACATTGTGATAGTTGCCACATTTTAATTGTTTTTGGGTACTTATGGTCCCCTCAAGTTTTTTTTGTATTACGTGCTCTTAGCGTAACATTTTATTGGCCAATCTGTACCTTAACTCTAGAATAATTTTGAAAAATATTTTTTGATATTGAAAAAAGTAAGACCATTACCTAATTTTAATTATTTTTTCTAAACTCAATAATTTGGTTAAATTAAAGATGTTTTATTTTTGAAGTGAATGTAAGAGTATCGCTAGTATAGAATCATGCATATATGAAACTTAATAAATAACGGTTCTGACAAATAGACATTATATATGTCAAGGCAAAGGTCACACAAGAATGTATAATGCTAAAACTTAACAATTAAATATATCTCATGTAATGTATTGAAAGGTGAAATTTGCAAAAACAAAAATATAACAGGTTGTAATTACTAACCGTTATGTATATACTAACAAAAATGATGATTCTTATCAAACAACCGCTTGTAAAATTTTCAAATGATTTGTTTTCCAACCTTATATTAGCAAAAACAAAAACATAGAGGTTATAACAAGTAACCTTAAAGTACGATTTCTAAATACTTAACGGTTAAAAATGATAACAAATCATATATAAGAAGGCGAGATTCTAAAAAACAAAAAAATTATTTGATAATACTTGATAGTTATTCACAAAGAAAATTATTTATTCTATAAAAATACTTAACGGTTAGAAATGATAAACGTATATATATAGGAATGTGACATTTTGAAAAAAAAATCAAATATAAGGAGATGGGATTTTGAAAAAAAATTAATTGACAATACTTGACGGTTCTTTGTTAATGCCAACGTTTCACCCAAAAGGAGGGTGAATTAGGTGATATTAAAAATTTAAACCAAAGATGACAATCTATTAAACGAAGAGAAGAAGTTAGAGAAGAATGTGTACAATTGTTTATGCTGGTTCGGCCCTAATTTCTTGACCTAAGTTTAGTCCCTGGGCATGCCTATGAGATTTTCACTATTGTTCCAAGACTACATAGGTTCTTGGTATCTCAAAACAAAGTAATCCTCAGCAAGACTCACTCACCTTTATAAGTTGTAATCTAACAACCACACTCAAGGTCCCACTACCTTGAGATTTTACAAAAATCAAATTATTTGAAAAACTCTTTCACAGAATAGATTTATAAACACTGATGATCAATGAATATCGAGAAGATATTTCACTAAGAATTTATGAGCAATAAATGAGCCGTAATTAATCGTGTGCTTGGTTGGTTGCTCCGTTGAACACAATTAATGACCATTATGAAGGTTCAAGCTTTTTTTTGTGAGTGTTCAAACTTTTCTGTTAGAGTGGTCAAGCTTTCCAATAGAGACAGATTGGAGTTGTTGGGAGAATTTGAGGTTTGACTACTTTCGCTTCACTGCAACATATCTTCACATGACATCCCTTTGGTCTACTCTGGGGTTGCTTAAGGTTAGGTCACTTCCGTCTTTGCCGTAATAGGTACTTTGGACGATATTCATTTGACCTGCTCGAGATCTCTTCCATGTGCTCTATTTTTTGTCATCACATTTGATGTTCTAACACAGTATTTTGCTTTTGAGATTTTGGAGATAATCCATGATTAAAACATTTGAAACTCACACAAATAAGTTTAGTAGCATTTAGAAGTGTAATGAGTAGTAATCAAATGTAATCATATGTTAATCAATATATTTGAAATCTCAGAGACAATGGTTCAAAAGCAATAAGAGTCACTTGAGTGCATATCTGATCTCACTCGAAAGTACTACCTAAAATGTGTCTCCGGTAAAAGATTGTTAAAGAGAGTGGCTCACTTGAGTATTGAAAAGACTTAACTTCGATTGTCTATTAAAATGTCTTCAACTTCTACCAGATACTCGAGTACTACTAGAAGTTGACTTGTGTCACTCGAATGTCACTGAAGTACATTCGAGTACACCTCATAAAAGAGGACAGCAATCTTGATTCATCAGCGAGTGTCTTCCACTAAACTTACAAGTGTGTTAGTCTTCACTCGAGTGTCAGTATGCTTACTTGAGTGCCAACCTTAATACTTGCAGAAGTAGTACGAGTGACTTGCATTTTTCTTGCCGATTACTTACCTCTCACTCGAGTGACTATCACAATACTTCCAAAAGAGAAGCGAGTATCATGTAAAATCTTTGTGAGTGATAACCAACACTCCAGTAGTTACTTATCCACTGGAGTGATAAACCCATCACTCGAGTGATCTACCGACTTCCATGGATAATGCGAGTGACTTGTTGATTTTATGCAAGTGGTAGAGGATCACTCAAGTGCTCACATAGCTGCTCGAGATCAATCTTCATTCTTTCAGCGAGTCTCTTGCTCTGAAGTTAAGGATCATGAATCGAGTGTATGATATGCCACTTAACTGATCATCATATATCACTGGAAGTCAGTTATCTTTCTAATTCAAATCTAGTTTAAATAAAGCTTTATCACTCGAGTGTCTTCAAATACGAAACTTGAGTGACTTGAATCGTCAAGTCTTCTTTCTTTTCCAAGTTTGTTATCATCAAAACAAAAACAAGAACTAACGTTCTTCCCTTTTTTGATGATGACAACACTATGAGATTTTTGAAAATATGTTTGAAAATTTTTGAAGATCACAAAAAAAGAATATGAGAAACATATGAAGAATTTCATAATATTATCATTGTTAAACACTAAATTGCAGAATAAGTTAATATCATTGATAATCATAAAGTTTCAAAACAAGATAATACATAGTAAAATCAATATAACATAAAACATAACATAACATCGAAAATCAAACTCTACGGTTCTCCCCTTTGTCATCGGGAAAAAGTATTGGAAAGGAATTCTATATGGGAGGAGTAGGAGGAGGAGGAGGAGGAGCAAAGGCCTAAAGAGGAGTAGGTAGAGGTGTGTAAACAACCATTGCGAAGGGGTTAAAGGTTGGGCAAGTGGTAGCGGTGGAGGAAGAGGAGGTAGAGTGAGGATCAAGGGTGGGTGAAGACCGAGGCTCAGAGAGGTAGAGGTGGAAATCTGATTAGAGTAGTTAAGGTGGGAGGAACAGAGGAAGGAATAGGGTCTTCATGGAGAGGAAAATCGGGGCTGAGTCGGGGATAAGAGTGGTAGTGGACTCGGGGATGATGGTGTATATGATCTCAAAAACAAGAGGTTCAAGGGTAGGAGTTGAACCAGAAGGGGCAAAAGTCTGTGGGTCAATAGAAGGCTCAAGAAAGGAGAATTCTAAAATATCCATATTTTGCTCAAGTTTCCTGATCCTCTTAGCATGCTCATCTTGTCGCTCAAAGATGACCTTGAAGTTGTGATCAATTTGAGTGACCAAGGTCTTGACTGTCTCTTTCAAAGTATTCACCATTGTCTCATTGGAGGCCTCTATTCTATTCAGAAACATCTCATTAGCCTTCAAAATGGATTCATTGGATTGTAGCATTGTAGCAATAGCCTTCTTTAAGGCACCCTCAATGTATGTTTGTAAAGTGGCCCAAAGGAAAGAGGGAGCGTAAATGGGGAAGCAATGGATCCTGCTTGTGAGAATTGGGCTTCATCTACCCTGGTGGGTGACGATGCCATCTTCTTCACTAACTTGGACTTCGATTGCCTCGAAGCCTCCGTAAAAGAAATTGTCATTCTCTTTAAGTGATTCTTCGAAATCTCGGCCTTAATATATTGGTTTTCAAAGTTTTGATGATAACAAGACTTAATTGATTAAAGCCTTTTGTTGAAAAGAAATTGTGTTTTTGAAACAGTAAATATTAATTATGTTAAGATTATAATTACTCGAGTAAGTTTTTTTAGTTACTCGAGTAATCCCCATCTAATGAAGTTGTTGAGTGCTCACGAGTAATGCAAAATATCGTTTAGGCAATCGTAGAAAATTACTCGAGTAATTATTGGTATTACTCGAAGTAATATCGACTTCAAAGGTAAGTTCAGAGTTTGTTAAATATAGTTACTCGAGAAAATTTAATTATTACTCAAGTAATGTCGGCCATGGAAAAATCCTTTTTCAACTGATGCAAAATTACTCAAGTAACAAATATTGTTAACTCAAGTAATACGCAAATATTACTCAAGTAACAAATCGTTACTCAAGTAAGTTTTTCAGTTCAAAACATTATTGTCACGAAAAGCCTTTTGAAATCACTCAAGTAACAAATATTGTTACTCAAGTAACTTTTAGTTCAAGAAGCAACTAGCGAGAAGCCTTTTGAAATTACTCAAGTAATACAAAACATTCCTCAAGTAATATTCAAATATTACTCAAGTAACATAAGATGTTACTCATGTAATTTCGACACAAGTCGCTCATTTTCAAAGAACTATTCGATATTACTTTCGACCATTACTCAAGTAATATATACATGCTTGGAAAGTAATTTCGCTATTCACTGCAAAGGCTTCTATTTTAAAAAGACCTTCGATATTACTCAAGTAACAAATGTTGTTACTCAAGTAATATCTTTCCAGTGGAATTTTATTTTGAAATTATGCGATATTACTCAAGTAATTTATAATGCTACTCAAGTAAGATTCTTCGTAATTGCAGAACACTTTCTATATCATTGATCTCAATTCTAATCAAGTATGGGTCATTATCTATTTATGCTTAATCTCACTCAAACTTATTTATGTTATATCTAAACATCTTTTTGAGTAGATTTCAGTTGATTAACCTTGTTTAAATTGATATTAGCTAAAAAACTATCCGACGTGTCAGAAGCATTAAATACAACTCAGAAAACAGAGGATACAAATGAAATAAACGCTCCGAGCAGACGAATACATTCCTTTGAGGCATACTTATTCGCTATTATTTTTGAGTCATTTGTAGTCGACGCCGAATGCATTTAATGAAGCAATGGTCGATTAAACTCAATGGAATTCATCTGTGCCTAACAGAATTACGAAGAGACTCAACGGCTATATTCAAAGCTTCACAAAGGCATTAATGATAGTCCGCTATAAATGCTCACCACATCCAATTCCGCCAACTACCGAACTACCGAAACTCTGCGCATTCAATTTTATATTATTACGATCAACTGTTTCATTAGCTTCATTTAATATCTTCGGATATTATTTGTACTTCAGTTTTCATTTATTATCTACTCAGTGAGGAGTTAAACACTTATTTGATTTCATTTTAAATATTAAGGTTGAGGAACCTTAAGTGTGGGTGTACGATTACATAATAGCCTTGTAAGGGGGAGCGAGTCCTAGTGTGATAGGATCATCTCAAGTATAGAGTGTGTAATTGTAACTATGATTGTGGATTAGAGAAATACCCAAAATGTTTAGGGACTGGACGTAGGTCGAAGAGTTAAATCGAACCAATATAAATTATCTATGTCATCTCTATCTATCTCTTCTCAGTTTTAACTGCTCATTGTTTTTAATTCGAAAAAGAATTTCGAAATCCCTTATTCACCCCCTCTAGGTCATATCAAAGCCTGGTTTCTCTGTTGGGCTTAACATCCTGAGATAGGTCATGGGAGGAATATTACCTGACGGTGCCTCAATCAACCGACCTCCTGGCTTCGACTGTGAATACTATTCGTTCTGTAAAGCAAAGTTCAAAGTGTTTGTGTTAGCCACGGAGTATGGTCTCTTACAAGTGATAAAGAATGGGGCTTACGTTCCCACAAGAGTAGAAGAAGAAATTAATGTTCCAAAGGCTGAAGATGAGTTCAAAGAGGATGACAGACGGAAAATAACTTTTAACAACAAAGCCATCCTGATGCTCCAGAGTAGTTTTAGTCAAAAGGAGTATTTCCACATCTATAATCTATCTATTGCCAAGGAGATGTGGAAAGCCTTGGAAATAGCATACGAAGGAACCTCTGGCACAAAGGAGAATCGCATTAACACGTTAACAACAGAGTATCATCTTCTTCAAATGAAGACCGAAGAGTCCATTGCTAAATTTCAACTTCGCTATACCTATCTGATCAACCAATTATCAACTTTGGGTAAAACGTATGAGCAAGGTCCTCAAGTTAGAAAAAGTCTCAATGTCTTGACGAAAGATTGGGAAGCCAAGGTCACATCAATTGAAGAGGCTCATGGAGAATCAATGACTTCAATTGATGCTCTATTGGAAGCCTGTTTGAATATGAAAGCAAACTAAAATTCAAGAAGGGCCTCAACGAAATCAATACCAATCATAGCAAAGGTGTTGCCCTTAATGCTATAAAAGAGAAAGAAGTCAAGGACGAAGATGATGATGACGATGACGATGAAATGGGGATGTTCATGTGAAGATTCAAAAAATTTTACAAAAAGGGTCAAGGCTTTAGAAATCGATTTCGTAAGGGGAGCTCAAGCAAATGCACGTGAATTCAAGGATAAAGATCAGATTATATGCTTTGAATGCGAGAAGCATGGTCATATCAAATCCGAATGTCCTTAATTGAAAGACAAAGAGAAGGGAGGAGAAGAAGAAGTTCAAACCCTTCAAAAAAAAAAAGCCTACTTATATGCCATATGGGGTGATAGCTCCTTGGATGAGGAAGAAAGTGAAGAAGAGGAAGTAGATAATGTCTGTCTGTGACAGAAGAGGAAAAACAACCCGAAAATGACAATGAGGTATATGATTCTGAACCTACCTATGATGAACTACTTTCGAGTATAATGATTTACATTCTGAATTCAAAAAGATTGTGAAAGAACTTATTGCTTCCAGAAAGAAAATCAAATTGCTCGAGCAGTAAACTAAAGATTCTTCTCCATCTTTTGCAAAAATTGTCTTGATCTTGCAAAGAAAAATGAGTATCTTATGAAAGCTCTTGAGAAATTCAATAAAGGAAGTAAAATGTTCAATGTGATTTTAAAAGCACAGAGATTTACAAATGATTGATCAGGCATAGGTTACAATCCTATCTTTGACAAAAAGAAAGGGAAAAAGAAAACTGGAGGAAAATCTTACTTGAATTATTTTCAAAAATCAGTTCACACTTCAAATCCCTTTGCTCATTGTAATTACTGTAACCGAAAGGGACACAGTACTTCTGTAACACCCCGAATTTCGGGCCCTGAGAAGTGAGAATAAGCCTAAAATAGGCGGACGACTAGGCCCAGTTCAGGAAGAGTCCCAAGCAGGTCAAGCAAAGGAAGCATCTCTGGGACTAAGTAACTCGGTCATAAGGGTCGGTAGACTTAGTATGTACAAGTCATGGGATTAAGGTGCTGATGTAAAATGGGCGCAGAAGATGTATACGGTGTAATCTGGTCAGAGAAGAGGCCGCCCAACTATGTCCTGAGGTATAGCACACTTAGTTGAGCGAAAATATGCCAATATAAGTGCAAGTATACGGCATTTTCGGGGCAGTCATGAGAGCCCCGTTTTTGAAGGAAATAAGAGGGGAAGAGAGAGAAAGTGTGTATCTGGACCCATTATAGAAGGAAAAGTCAATGGTAGTAGTGCTACGTCGGACACGTGGCATTTCGGGGCCAGAGGTTGGATTATCGGGTAGCACGCATTATGAGGTGGATCTGGGGTGTTGGAATAAAGGTTTCTTGATCCCCAAGGTAGTATGCCCCATCCACTTGTGGTCCGGGGAAAAGTGATCGATGATCGGGCCCACACAAGTCCAGTTGAAGGGCACGCATCACGAGGTAAGTGGGACCGCAACCGGAGCCGAGCTGAGGGCCGGACAGATTTTGAGTTGCAGCCCAGGCCCAGGACACTGATAGGGGCAAAATTCCAGTGGGCCCAGAGGAGAGAGAAAATATCTTGTCATGTAATTATGAAGAGAGAGAATGTCACATCAAGTCATTATGATGAGAGAGAAAGAATAAAATAATCCGAATTAATCTGGACCACATATTTGAATCTGATGTGACAAGGTGAAGGACAAGTAATTATGACTTATCTAAGGGCAGATTTTGTGGGTCCCACGGCTTTGGAAGATGAGCGGTGCAAAATGACCGTTTTACCCCGGACCTAAAACCTACCCAAAGTCACCATCGGGGCAATCTTGGAATTTGGATTTGGAGGGTTCAGATGGTGCCACATGTCCTGGACCAAGAAGACTCTAGAGAACCCTAGAAAAGAATATTCTGGAGCATCTTTGGTAAATCTAGCGGAAAATGACTATTTTACCCCTAAGGTGTTATTCTAATTACGGAGCAAACCCTAACCTTTTGGAGCCTATAAATAGGACCCCTCCTACCCATTTTGGCTGCCCTATTTCGTGCTCAAGGTGGGAGAGAGGAAGGTCCAGCTGAAGGTCTTGCTCCAAGGAAGAGGAAGGCACCCGCAACCGACATCCTAAGGTAAGCCCCTAACCGACGACTTGGAATTCTTGTTTCTGCCCTGTGGTGATTTTCATGGATTTGCAGTAGTGTTTTGGTATTTTTGAGGTCTTCAATGAGTCCAGAGGTTATTTTTGTGTAGGGTTAAGTTGGATCACCTCTTTCTGAATTTTAAAACCCTAAGTCTTTCTTATACGAAAATCTGTTGGTTCTTGCAGTTTCTGGGCAGTGAATGAACATCGGTGGTTTTGAAATAGTAAATGAACTCCGTTGGCTCTGAAATTTTACATGGTGAAATTATACATCCTGAGGATGATTTTTATATAATATTTTGTGTCATTTTGAGTTTTCAACTGAGATATATTATAAGTTGAAAATGACCTAAAAACCAGGACTCTGTCTCGGACCAGTGGCTAAGTTTTAAGAATCTGGAAAGGACTCGAACCCAGATGGCTTTGGTAATTATTTTTAGAGTAAACTAGACATTCTTAGGGTTAAATGGCCACTTATTTCATGTCAATAATATTTTTCTAGAATTTATTAAAAATTGGGGAAGTTGGGTCAACGTTTCTGGAAAATGCTGGTGTTGTTCGAATTTTATGGAACTTGAACCAAAGTGTGTTCATATGACTAAAAGCATGATGTTTGGCTGTATCTAGGGTGTTTGCACGTGTGGACCCTATTTTCAATATCAAGGAAGAGTTATTATTTTGCAAGGCGTGCCAGGTAGTAACTGTTGACTCACGTATTCTATGTTATTGTTGTATGTCTGTTTTCCATGATTGTGGATGCAAGGCTGTAGGGCCTAGTGGACTGTGTGTCCTTAGGTTGCTACTAAGCCTGAGATGCATTTGGAGTAGTTAGGGTTAAACTCCCTAACTACTGTGTTTATCCTAGCGCTGAGGATGGTGTCCGGGGTCGGTCTTAAGAGACGACTCGACGGTACACGGGCGTCCGGGGTTATCTTGTGAGATGACTCGACGGTACGCAAGCGTCCGGGGTTTGCCTTGTTAAGGTAGCTCGACGGCACGCGGGTGTCTGGGGCCTGCCTTGGTAAGGCGGCTCGACGGTATGTCATTGTGGATGTGATGTGATTCTGAATGCATTTATGATATGCGACTTGATTTCCTGATTATTGATACTTGCATGCACTATGTACATATTATACTTGAGTCTAACAGTTACTCGGGGTTCAACTTTGAACTCCAGTCTAGTTTCAAAAGATACAGACGCAAGTTGGTAGCGGCTGGAGGACTTGAAGAAGATAGAGCTTGGTGCGGAAGACGAAGAAATAGAGGATGCCCGGTTGATTCTTGTACTTCTATAATTGGGACGAGTGTATGAGTTACACTCACTGTTTAGTTTTTATTTTGGACGATTGTACCCTTAACGCTATGTGGATTACTTTATGTTATGTATGTACTTTACCAAGATATTGAAAGTTGTCCAAACCGATCCAATGCTCGCGCACGTATTCGATATATGTTTTAAGTGATAAATTAGCAAAGGAAAGGTAATAAGCGGAAAGGATCCCTCTAACCCGCCACCCGAAAAGGCGAGACCGGTAGGGGTGTAACAACTTCATCCTGTTTTTATAAGAAAGAAAGACGAGATAAACCTGTTGGTAATTATCAGTGGGTGCCTAAAGGGACATATGTTTTCCCTGAGGCTCGAACTAACCCGAAAGGACCCAAGGAAAGATAGGTAGACTTAATCTTTTCTGAATTTCAGGTTTGTCTAAGAGCATCAAAGACCAATAAGTGATACATTGATAGCGGATGCTCCAAGCATATGACGGGGGACTCATCCAAGTTCATGGCAATAAGGTCAAAAGATGGTGGCAAAGTCACTTTCAGAGGGAATCAACCTGGAAAGATCACTGGAGTTAGCGAGATTGGTACATAGAAATGTCCCTTGATCAAAGATGTATACTTCATGGAAGGTCTCTGTCACAACTGTAGGGATTCGTACAACGCAGTGGATTAAAATTTCTACGAATCTGTCCCGAGGATCACTCAGGTGCGTTTAAATCAAGGCTAGGGAATCCGGATATTACCTTTGAAAACTCGTTCGCGATTTCTACTTCATTGAACAGGTGGGCTACCTTTTCGATCGTGAGAAGACGACTCTTAGAATCCTCTTCCTCGTCGGTATCCACACGAACAATCCTCGTTCACGCTTATGGCAGCGTGCTAGCGCTCTCTTTGCGTCTCTCTCTGTTTTTCACTCTAGGGTTTCTCGCGGCCTTTTAGAATACGCTCGATCGAAAGTCCCCTAGGTTTCTAAAACCCGTTCTGCGTATTTAATACAAAATTAATCGTATTAACTTTTGAATTCAAACTTTAGATCTGGATTAAATATATATTAATTAAATCTATCCGATAGATCTAATATAATAATATTTATTTAATCGAATTAAAACCAGATCTGAAATTTCGAATTAAATCTAGATTAAAAAATAGTTAATTAAATCTATCCGATAGATTTAATCCAACCTATTTATTTAATCCAAATTTAAAGCCTTCTCCGATTTAATTTATCTCAATAAATTAAATCCGAGAAATGATATCTATCTATTTATTTAAATCTGAGATACTAATATCTCAATTTAAATTAAATAGACAATAATATCTTTATTCGAAAATTAAATGAGATACAATATCTCGGTTTGTTTTAGATATTTAATTTATCAAATAAATTAAACATAAAACAAATAATATAATAATAATATTTTAATCTCAATTAAATAATATCATTATATTATTTTCGAATTTAAATATATATATATATATATATATTTACCCAAGATTAAACTCGTATTCATTAATCTCGCATTATTAACGAGATTCAATGAACCCGGACACTTTTACCCGTGTTGGATTATTCTTGTGTGCGACCGCAGCCCATATGAGATTGGCAGTGGGCCAACACTGTCGCCCCACAAATCGCAAGCGGCCTCTAGCAAGACATTGCGACTACCCAACTCACATGGGGATCGATGACACGATACACCTATCGTACAACCATGTCACGTCCCTTTTGTCACGCGATAATTTGGTCAAGGATGAGGCATGGAGAATGTCAACTTCCTTTCTTGACCATTACTTTCTCGATTCTCGAGTAGTCTAATAAGTGAAATGGAAACTCCTTTCCATCACAAGACGGCCGTACATTTCTTAGACTCACTCATCGAGGGGCCCAAAGATATCTCTCTACAAATGTGAGGGACAAATTCCATCTTGACCATTCACATCCCTCCGCATGAAAACCACGATCCCGATCCTAGCCTTTATCATCACCTGGTCAAAGGTGACTTTTGACTAGGTCAAAGGTCGGTTGACTCATCATGTAGGAATCCATGATGATCTCAGTCATGGGCGTCGTGACGCGGTTATACATGAGATAAGCTTATGACTAGATCCATGCAGCTTTCTCATAGTGGGTCGGTCCAAGACCTTGTACTCTTACAGTGCCCATGACTTTGATTCGTATCTCCATACCTCATCAAAGTCATATCGGTCTTATCTCATCTCGCTCCCGCGTAGATGACCGACCGTGGGACATTTAGGATATCATCTTTAAGATATATCCAGGATTAGTTATCACCGTAAACATGCGAATGAAGTGATAACTCAATTTGAGAACAATGACTTGCCCTAGGGCATAATTTCCAACAACAACCTCCTTAGTGTGAGCCAAAGTGTTGACAAAAACAATTGGATCATCTTCGACTTAGAAGAAAGCCTCATTGTCAACAAGGATGATTTTCCAATCGATAAAGGTAATCTTAAAGTTTTATTTAAAGCACCAAGAGAAGGTAATTGCTATACCTTAGATTATCGAAAGTCAATTCAGAAAAATGTTTTGTTAGCAACTTGGATGAAAGTTAGCTGTGACATAAGTGTTTGGCTCATGTGAATATGCACCAACTAGAGAAGTTGTTAAGAAAATATTTAGTTATTGGTTTACCTAAATTACGTTTTAAAAATGACATGATCTGTGACGCATGTCAAAGAGGTAAACAAACTAAATAATCTTTCAAAAATAAGTTTGAAATCTCGACTAATAGACCTCTCCAACTACTCCATGTGGATCTAGTTGGACCGGCAAGAGTTAAGAGCCTTGGTGGCAATCTGTACACTCGGTTATTGTTGATGATTTCTCTCGATTTACCCGGACTATTTTTTATCTTCCAAAGATGAAACATTTGATCTATTTGTCGTGTTTTCCAAAAAAGGTGCAAAATGAGAAAGGTGTTTGCATTTTAGGTATTCGGACTGATCATGGAGGAGAATTTGAGAATCAAGCTTTCGGAGAGTTTTGCGATGCTCATGGTATTGACCACAATTTCTCAGTCCTGAGGACTCCATAGAAAAATGGTGTGGTTGAAATGAAAATTCGAGTCCTCATTGAAATGGCTCGTGCAATGCTGAACGAGAACAATACCTCACAAGTCTTCTAGGCAGATGCAATGAGCACGACCAGCTATATCTCAAACCAAGCCTATCTCCGAAAAAAAAAAAACTCAACAAGACTCCGTACAAACTATACAAATGTTTCGTCCACAACAATGGTAAGGATAACTTGGGAAAGTTTGATCCTAAGTCCGACGAAGGTATATTCCTTGGATACTCTAATAGGAGTAAGGTCTATAGAATTTTCAATAAACGCACTCATTTAGTAGAAGAGTCAATTCATGTTGCATTTTGTGAATCCAAGTCTGATGAACCTTTGGATGTTGATGAGGAACCTATTTATAAAAATCAATTGTTTTCAAAAACTATTCCTGCCTCTCTTGAAAAACCTAAAGAAGTTTTTGAAAGTGATTCTCAAAACTCTTGTGAAAATCCTAATCAATCTCAACCTAAAGCTTAGAGTTCATTAGGAATCATCCTTTGGACCAAGTGATAGGTGATGTAAATCAAGGTGTAAGGACCAGAAAAAGCACTTTCAATGAGATTACATTTTCTGCCTTCATATATGAGATTGAACCCTCAAAGATTGATGAAGCCCTTTAGATAATGATTGGGTTATCGCAATGCAAGAGGAATTACATCAATTTGATAGAAATCAAGTTTGAGACTTGGTACCTAGGCCTAAAGACCATCCGGTCATTGATACTAAATGGTTATTCAAGAACAAACGTGATGAATCTGCAATCATAGTCCATAACAAGGCAAGATTGGTTCCCAAAGGCTATAATCAAGAAGAAGCTATTGATATGAGGAAATGTATACTCCAATGGCTAGATTGGAAGCTATACGAGTACTCTTAGCTTTTGCGTGCATCAAGGGATTTAAACTTTATCAAATGGATGTTAAGAGTGCTTTTCTAAATGGCTTTTTTCAGGAGGAAGTTTACGTTGAACAATCTCCTGGCTTTGAAAATGATTATCATCCAAATCATTTATACCGTCTCAAGAAAGCCCTATGTGGTCTTAAGCAAGCTCCTAGAGCTTGGTATGAGCAGTTAGCAAGTTTCTTCTTGATTAAGGTTTTGTCAGAGGAAAAGCGGACACAACTCTCTTCATAAAGAGTAATAAACGTAATGAGATTTTGATTGTTCAAATTTATGTTGATGACATAATCTTCATTGCTACTAATGATATTTTGTATGAGGAATTTTCAAAGAAAATGCAGGGTGAATTTGAAATGTCAGTGATGGCCAAGCTCAATTATTTCCTCGACTTGCAAATCAAACAACACAAGAAAGGGATTTTTATATCACAAGCAAAGTATCTTCGTGATTTGCTCAAGAAGTTTGGGCTTGAACATTGCAATGGAGCTGATACTCCAATGAGCTCAACTACCTCTCTAGATGCCGATGAAGAAGTCAATGACTTCAATATAACCAAATATAGAGGGATGATCAGATTGTTGCTATACTTGACAGCAAGTAGACCTAATATTCAGTTTAGTGTGGGTATTGAAAGTTCTAGCTGAACCCAAGAGGGGGGGTGAATTGGGTGAAGTATAAAAATTTAGATTCTTTGAAAATCTTTTCGCAATTCAGCAAATTCAACTTGTATAACAGAAGTGAGTTAGAAATCAATTGACAAACATTCAAATGTAAATGCTGGAAATATAAGAGATAAGGGAAGAGGATGTGCAAACTGATTTATACTGGTTCGGCCCAATCCTTGACCTACGTCCAGTCCCCAAGCCTCACTTGGGATTTTCAATCCACTATCTTTGTTCAACTTGATTACACGTTCAGAATCGAAGCAACCCTCTCTCTAGGATTCACTCCCCTTACAACCGTAATCAACACACCGCTTGATTACACACTCGTACTCAAGTAATCCTCTCACTAGGATTCACTCCCCTTTACAAGTTGTAATCAACACAATGTATATCCCACTCAAGATTACCCAATCTTGAGTAACTCTCGTATAGAAAGATAATGTGTTTTCAATAATTCTCCTCTCTCGGAAGTGAATAGATAAACACGAAGATCAAATACAAATCACTTCACTCTCTAAGTTATCTAAACATGTAAAACAGAGTGTAAATGATGAGAAAGTAGAGTATCGGCATGTTGGCGGTGTAAGCTTGTATCTCCACATTTTTCTGCTTGAATATGTCCTCTTTTATAGGTAGGGAACTTCATATGACCGTTTATAGCCGTTGTCTATCTCAGACAAGGTTTGGGTTGAGCTTTGGTCTTCTCTCTCTAGTTTTTGCTTATTCCAGCTGATTAAATGATCTGAGGTGGTTGGAGAAGAGTTTGCTTGATGAAGAAAGCATTCTTGACCGTTGAGAATGCGTGCTCAGGTGGATTAGTGAAAGTAGGTTGATTTGGGGTGCATTAAATGCACGAACACCTTTTTGCTTTTTGCCTTGATCTTCATTAATCTTCATCTGTGCTAACTGAAATTCACTTAATAAACTTGTTAAACTTATCTCAGGAACATAAGTGAATGATCTATGAAAGCAATAGGATCAAACAAGAGTGATTTGCAAATTCGTGTAATTCAAAAAATCAGTTTTTATCGTTGTAAACTGCAAGTATGTTCATGCAAACTGCAGATAGCATACTTTCACTTACAAACTGCGTAAAGGCGGAAGTATTGACTTAGCTCGAAACTCTTGGTTGCTTTTCTCGGAAGTCCAATACTCTAGTAAGCAAACCTATACCGCATAAAGATCAATACTTTCACTTACATACTCCAAGAAAGGTGGAAGTATTGACTTAGCCTGAAAAACTTGGTTGCTCTCTCGGATGGCCTTTACTCCAAGTAAGCAAACCTATACCGCAGTATCCAATACTTTCACTTACATACTGCAATAAAGGTGGAAGTATTGACTTAGCTTGAAAAACTTGGTTGCTTCGGAAGTCCAATACTCGAGTTTGGCTACGCAACTGCATATTGACTTCGTTTAAAATCTTGGTTTCATTCTCGGGAAGTCCAATACTCGAAGTTTTCCTACCAATACCGCAGTATTGACTTCATTTAAAAAACCTGGTTCGCTTCGGGAAGTCCAAAACTGCGGTATGCAAACCTATACCGCAGTTTGCACTTAAGCTCAACAAGTTTGATTGCTTTCTTGAAATTATCTGTCCACTTTCGAGGGCCATATCGCCCTGGTCTGAACTCCGTTTTGGTCCGTTCAACTCTTGATAGAAAGCTATTTGAGTCTATTTTCATATGCCACTGATTTCAGCTCAATCGGATTTGTAGTTTGTGAGTTATACTCAAAATACTGAAGGTGGGTCTGGACTGTGACGTTGATTCTTATGGAAACTTGTAAAACTCATATCTCCTTGATCTTGACACCTTCGGACTTGATTTATATATCAAAATGACGCTTTGGATGTCTAGTTTCAAATGCCACTAATTTCACGTCAATCCGATTCTTGGTTTGAGAGATATCATCGAATTACCGGACCTCGCCCGTGCTGAACGTGAAACAGAGTTCCTGAAGAGCTGATCACGCCTGCATACTCGAGTTTACACTTGTATACTCGAGTTTTGAGTCCCAAACTCGAGTTTTGTGTTCCAAACTCGAGTTTTGAGTCCCAAACTCGAGTTTTGTGTTCCAAACTCGAAGTTTTGAGTCCCAAACTCGAGTTTTGTGTTCCAAACTCGAGTTTTCACTTGTCCAGAGACGCTTTGCAGGTGCTTGAAGACACTACAAACTCGAGTTTTGAGTTGTATACTGAAGTTTTGAGTCTCAAACTCGAGTTTTGTGTGCCAAACTCAAGTTTTCTCATCTTGAAGTTGATTTTTGCTGACTTTAACTTCAAATTGACCCATTCCAACTTCCATATGACCTTGGAGACTTCTAGCATCAATCTTAGAACTTGAATAACGATATCTTCACTTCATTCAACAAGTTCTTCTTTCTTTCTTCTTCTCTTGATCATTCTCCATAACTCTAACTCTTTCTTTCTTCTCTTCTCTTGATCAATCTCTATAATTCATCTTGGATTATTCTACATTAAATACAGTAGTTAGTCAATGTAGGAGATAACTATATTACTCAATCTTTTTGCTTTCAATAATGACATCCATATAAGTCATCATCAAAACTAATCATAACTAACAGGTATGTGTGCAAGATTTCAAGCTGCTCTAAAGGAATCACATGTCGAGCATGTAAAGAGAATTTTTCATTATCTTGCTGACACAAAGGAGCTTGGACTTTGGTTCCCAAAAGGCCAACAGAATATTTGGTGGCATATCCAAACTCGGATCATTCTGGCCACAAGACCGATAGAAAGAGTACGAGTGGTCAATCCCAATTTCTGCGTGGATCACTTGTTTCCTAGTTCAGTAAGAAACAGACTACGGTTTCTATCTCTTCAGCTGAAGCTGAATATATCACCGCCTCAAGTTGTTGTGCTCAAATCCTATGGCTCAAGCAACAACTCTCTGACTTGGGAATCAACCTGAAGGAGATTCCAATCCTTTGTGACAATACCATCACAATAAGCTTGTCGAAGAATCCCGTTCAACATACAAGGACCAAGCATATTGATGTGAGACATCATTTCATCCAAGATCACATGCAAAGAAAAGATATCAAGGTGATGTTTATCCCCGCACATTTGCAACTTGCAGATATTTTCACAAAGCCCTTGGTAAAGAATAGTTCACGTTTATCCGAAGAGAATTGGGTATGGTAAATCCCAATGAATTGTAACTAATTCTCCTCACAAATTATTTTTAAGATTTATTTGAGTTATAATTACTAACTTACGCATCGGAGTTTCTAGAAAGTTATCTTGCAAGATGCTCTATTCGTGCGTCCAAAACAGAGGTTAATAGAGGCATAAGTTACTTGAGTAATATATTCCTATTGCCTGAGTAACATCGTGAAAAAGCTTCTAAGCCTCTAAAGAAAATCCATTTTACCCGAGTAATTCAATAATTACTTGCAAGTAATATCGAAGGAAATCATTGAAGCTAAAGCTACTCAAGTAACGTATCTCGCTACCCGAGTAATATTGTACTCCAATAGGATTGATTATGTATTTCAAATCATATTACTCGAGCAGTTATTTTGGTTACCCAAGTAATATCCTGTTTTAACTTAGTTATTGAGTGTTTCAGATCACATTACTTGAGTAATGGAAGTATTACCCATGAGTAATGTCGGGGAAGAGCCTAAGTTTGAAGAAATTTCTCGAGTAAAGTTAAATATTACTTAAGTAAGATTTGTAAAAGCGTCCTCGTTCATAGCTCTTAATGCTGAGTATCATCGAGCCAAATATTCTAATCTAAGGTACTCAATCGATGAGAAAAAGGTAATATTAGCAATTTCTTTTTCCTAATTCTTGTTGATCAAATGATTTCGAGTAATTCCATAAGTTTCTCTTTTGAATCTGAAGTTATATTTGAACATTACCGATTAAATTGATAAGTTACCCGAGTAATGTCGGGCTTGCTTGCTTCTTAAAATCATCGCATTTGCAAAATTAGTCGGGTAAACAAGTTTGTTACTTGAGTAATATCGGCCTTGTCTCTTTTTAAATGGAACAACGATTGAGACATTACTCGGGTAGACAAGTTCATTACCCGACGTCGAGCGTCTGTGCCGTTCTAAATTACCGAGTAGACATATAATCTACCCAAGTAAAGACGCGCATTTTTTAATGAAATAGCTTGCCTTACTGATCCTTATTGTCATTTAATGAAGTTTCTTTTCTTTTATCATTTGCATCATATTTTTTCATTTGATTAATTGTGCTTATATTTCTTTCTTCATATGCTTTTTCCTTCAATCCATTATATGTCGGTGTCAATCCTCTTAAATGAAAAGGCATCATGTTTCTTTAATAAGCTATATCTTCAATTGCTAAAGTTTCTTTTAACGCGTCATTTCTGGCCGAGAATTTTTCACTGCACCTTATCTTCACTCATTTCATTGTGCAATATCAATTTCATTGTTTCTTTTTAAAAAAGTATTTATATTTTTACCCGGGTAAGTTTTTTGGCTACCCGAGTAATTTCCTTTTACATATTAAAGAGCACATCCTGTTCGTTGTATGCGTCGTTTTGTTTTTTTGAAAGTTACTCAAGTAACTCCATGAGTTACTAATGAGCATGATTTATGTCATGTTTTCCCTGTATTTTATGACTGAATTGTATGGTGAATATGATCATGATTATATTTAATCTGAGTAAGAAGGCATTAATTCATTGTATAGGGAACCTAAACATGTGCTAAGAAAGAGCCAGTTATGAGGTTTTATGAGAAAGTCGCATAACATAGCTGATGCTATGCTATAGCACCAGGACAGCTTCATCGAAGTGCAATACAATGCATCCCTAAAGCTATAGCAGAGTAAGTGACGCAATGCTATGCGGCATATATCCTGATCTTTTGTCAAGGTTGTTTCAGGAAATATAGTACAAGTAAAAAATAACGGTTAGATTGCTGATGTATTGAAATAGAAGACGCGGAGGATCGAAACAAAAGATTTGAAGAATCCCCCAAGATCAGCAAAATCAATCTACCGAGATTGGAAAGAAAGATATGATTGGACCTCGATAGATTAGGAAAGGCCCAATTCGTTGAACGTACGTTGCAAGTAGACCAGACTATATAAGGAAACAACAGCTAACCCTAAAAAGCGTCGAAAGTCGTCGAGAGTCAAAGACCAATCATATACAGCCAGACTCGAAAGAAGAGTGAGAGAATTATGAAGCACGAGGATTCCAAGAGAACCCAGCATCCTTCCTTGTAGTGAGACCGAGTGAAGAAGACGTGGAGTTGTGACGTGATGCTTCTTCCACGCCGTCGGAACCTCCATCAAGCTTTCTATTTCATTTCCTTTGTTTAATTCCAGTCAATCTTTTGGTCATGGGCTATTCTGTAGTACTTTGTTTTGTAATTCTCTCGTCAGTCATGAACTAACTTCCTTTGGCCGAACGAGGATGATTTTCTAAGTATAGAATGAACCCAGTTGCTAGTTCTTAATTTAATACATTCAGTTTGCTTATCAGTGATTTAATTTCTTGTTGATTAGCAAGAGCTAAGGGCTAGATCAGTAGCCTCGGCTTACTGAGAGGGAGTCGGGGTTAGACATCTGAGAAACAATGATTGCTAGGCAGGCTGGTGCAAGGCTTGACCTATTATTGTAGGCTTCAAGAATGGGTCTACCGCTCATAACCATAACACCTTGATTTGTAATGATAATCCAACTGGAAAAATCGCTATAGACATATGGGAGAAGTACAGAATAAGATTGTATGTATCAGATGCGAGAGCTTCGGTAGGTTAACGTGGTGAGTTAACTGAATAACATTGCAAGGGTGTTTATGCTGTAGCATTTGTAAGAGCTGTACAGCATGAATGCTATAGCAATGCGTATAGACAGCTAAGGGATTGATATGCTTAGAAAGGATTCCGAGTTCTATCTTTTTACTTATATCTTCTTACGACTATGATCATTTAGTTATTTTCTTGTTTAGTAGTATAGTTATCAAAACTCTCAAACAAATTAGATTTATTCTCTTGTCAAACACAACTAATTACGTAATTCGGTGTCATCATTTGGTATCACACGGTCGTGGGATGATATTCTACTTACTCTTTATTACTTGTTTGATCGATTCACTTGCCATCAAGGAAATCGATGAACAATTACCCGAGTAAATGCGGTGCTATTAATACTTCAGATGCATTCATTAATTTCTATTTGTGTGTTTCACTCTGTTTCATTTCCGTTCACTATCTCACGTCTTCAAACCTTATTCTCTCCAAAAAGACCTCTCAATCCATCACAATCCTTCATCAAAATGTCTCATTTTCTCTAACGGATTTATCCTTTCATCTTCCGACCGTTAGCCTTCAAATTTCCTCCATAAATTTTCCTCTTACCTTCTCTTTCACCTTCATTCTCTCATCGGACCCTCCTTTCTTCAAAA
Source organism: Acacia acuminata (assembly GCA_019022655.1). Classification (NCBI taxonomy): domain Eukaryota; kingdom Viridiplantae; phylum Streptophyta; class Magnoliopsida; order Fabales; family Fabaceae; genus Acacia; species Acacia acuminata. Next base: position 927,122 of record JAFJYI010000283.1, read on the forward strand.
TTTCAGTTTCTCCCTAAATCTTCTTCTATGTCTCAAATGGCTCGAACCAAGACTTCTATTGGTAGACCCGGTGATCAATCTCCTTCAAAATCTCCAGATTGTCCTCTCACCAAGAGACCCTATTCATCTCTTTGTCGGCCAAAGGTTCAGTTTCAAGAAAAATCAAATGAGCAACCTCGGGAGAAGCTCAATACTCCTATTAAATCTATGGGTTACGTGAAATCCAAAGCAAAGGGTGTTGTGATTCAAGAACCGTTAAGACCAGTGACAAGGTTCCAGACTACTTCATTGCCTACTAATAAAGGCAAGTCTCCCTCTCCTTCATTGTCTGATTTTGGTGACTCTAAGGCCACTATTGAAGAAAGGAGATCAAAGTCCATTGAGGATAGACCCTAGAAGCCTGTTAATCCGTCGATCAGTCACAAATCTCAAGCTTCTGGGAGCAAGAGGCCTCAGGCTTCAACTAGTCGTCGAACATCTAGCTCTCAGAGATAGACTTCAGGTGCACAATCAGAAGGTGCATCCACCTCTCAAAACCTAAATGCCTTTGTGCCTTCATCAAGTATGAATAAGAGTCCTTTATTGATTGATGATCAAAGTGCTTTTGACTTCTACTATGGAGAAAGATTATTTTGCTCCACTGTTTATTTGGATTTAGAGCACTTTAAAAATGAATGCAATTTAGATCTCTCACCTTGGTTATTCAACTATTTGCCTTTGCTTCGTATTCAGCTTCCTTACTCTAAAACTGTGGTTAGACTACTTTATCACAATATGTGTCTTAAGCCCAAGTTTCATAAGGATGATGATGATGTGTTGGTAACTAAAATTTGGGATCAAGTAATAGAGATTTCTGTTGTTGAATTAAACGTTATGCTCGAGTCGTTGATGCTCGATGATGATCCACCAAAGCAGAGAGGTGATTGTCACCATATTCTACTTCGATGTACCCTAGGATGGTAGAAAATTGAAATTCACACCGCTGGCAATGAATGACACATACAGGGTGATCTGGTATCTTTATAGTAGGAGTTTGGTATAGAAGGGGGAGAATAATACTCATTTTGTTTAGAAGGATTACCAACGATTTGCCTCCATTATTGCCAAGGAATCCAGGAATTTAGGGAAATGGATTGTCAATGAGATGCTCACTTTCATATCTCAAGCTCCCAATCAGAAAAAGGCCACCATTCCCTATCCTAATCTAGTATGTCACATCCTTGACATCAACAATATATGGTATTTATCTGACGACAAGGTGATCTTCCCTCAGAGGTTTGGCAAGAAGCATATGATCAGTATGAGAATTTCCTTTACTGAGATTTCTGGGAAGAAGCAAAAAAAGGATAAGCAAGTTGCTGACGGTCCTCCCAAGCCCTCCTCGTCTAAGGCTCCTAATGAGGGGCAATCATCTCAAGTTGGTGCATCTACTGTTGCTCCATCTTTTGCCACTACTTCTATTCAACACATTGCAATGCAAGCTGTTACAAAAGGTATTTCTGGCGTTGTAGCTCCTCGTATGACAATGCAAATCAAGTTCGGTGTCGTAAACAACCTTCGAAGATTATCGCTAACATTGTGAAAGCACGGAGCTGAGTTTGAGAAGTCGACCAAGCATATTTCAGCAAGCTTTCAAGCTCGCTTTGTTGCTCAGAGAGAATCTAAAGGTGAATTAACGGAGGAAATTTAGTCTCTTAGGGATCAAGTTTATCATGTGGATAGGACTTTAGATGCCTTGGGCATTAAGTTATATTCTCAACATCCTACCTCTTCATTTGCTCCCTCTACTTCGCTACTCCTCGAGGAGCCTCCTAAGTCCGCTCCTTCGCTTTTTTGCCGCCGAGCCTCTTCTTGTCGTTGGGCCATCGTTTGAGACTTCATCGAGCCTTCTCTTCCTCCTCCTTCTTTTCATGATGACAAAAGGGGGAGAGTGATCAGTGATTTGAAACAATGTTCTAATTTTTAATATCTATGTTATCTTGACGTTAGTAGTTTGGCTTATATCTTTTGGATACTCTTGCTAACATAATTCCGTTAGTACTAACGTATTATTTCACTTATTTTTATATATTATGGTGATTAGGGGCGAGCAAATCAAAACCGAAACCGAAAACCGAACCGAATAATTCAGTTTTTTTTTTTTTGGTTTTTCGGTTCGGTTCGGTTTTTAGAACTAGCCTAATTCGGTTTTCGGTTCAGTTTTCGCGATTTTATTTCGGTTAAGACCGAAATTTTAGCAAAATTGATGAAATTTCATCCTTTATATATAATTATCACATTAGCTAATATCTTTTTTTTTTGTTAGTTTGCACATAAAGAAAAGTGATTCTAATTATAATTCTTATTTCATCAAAATCACTTTTCCACAAAATATATTTTACTCAAAATCTATTCTCAAAAATCTTTGTTAAAAATTTAAATTTTAAATTGTTCAATTTTTTTTTAAAAAAAAAGTTGCTTTAAGTTTAACGTAATTTTTTTCTTGAAAAAATCATTTATCCTAAAGAAATGCCAAACATGTGTGATTCCCCCTTCAATTGACTTTTAAGTTTTAAGAGTTGAAAGTCAATTTGGAGATTCTAAACGAGCCCCAAACAAGTGAAAATCGATATATATCGGGTGTTCCATGTTAAGTATACTATAGCCAAGTTGCATTCAATAGTCAATATTGTAAATTGATTTAGTAAAAAAAAAAAAAGTAGATTGGCCATTTTATAGAATGAACCCAAATAAGAAGGCCCACAATAAGGCCCAACTCAAGCCCAAAAAACCGAATTAATTGCAAACCGAACCGAAATATTTCGGTTTTTTGGTTCGGTTACGAAAATACATGTAATTCGTTTTTCGGTTTTAATCGAAACCAGAATGCTCACCTAATGGTAATGCTTACTCTTGATGACAAAGTTTTGATTTCTCTTTGCCTTCTTGTATTATATTCTATTTACTAAATTCAGAAACTTTTCAAAAATTGTTTCAAAATTATCAAGTGTTGTCATCATCAAAAAGGGGAAGAATGTCGGTTCTCAAAGTTTTAATGATAACAAGACTTAATTGATTAAAACCTTTTGTTGAAAAGAAATTGTGTTTTTTAAATAGTAAATATTAATTATGTTAAGATTATAATTACTCGAGTAAGTTGTTTTAGTTACTCGAGTAATCCCCATCTAATGAAATTGTTGAGTGTTCACGAATGCAAAATATCATTTAGGCAATCAGTAGAAAATTACTCGAGTAATTATTGGTATTACTCAAAGTAATATCGACTTTAAAGGTAAGTTCAAAGTTTGTTAAATATAGTTACTCAAGCAAATTTAATTTATTACTCAAGTAATGTCGGCCATGGAAAAATCCTTTTTCAACTGATGCAAAATTACTCAAGTGACACATATTGTTACACAAGTAATATGCAAATATTACTCAAGTAACAAATACTGTTACTCAAGTAAGTTTTTCAGCTCAAAACGTTATTGTCGCGAAAAGCCTTTGAAATTACTCAAGTAACAAATATTGTCACTCAAGTAATATTTAGATATTACTCAAGTAACAAATATTGTTACTCAAGTAACTTTTAGTTCAAGACGTAACTAGCGAAGCCTTTAGAAATTACTAAGTAATACAAAATGTTACTCAAGTAATATTCAGATATTACTCAAGTAACATAAGATGTTACTCAAGTAATTTCGATACAAGTTGCTCATTTTTAAAGAACTGTTCGACATTACTTTTGATCATTACTCAAGTAATATATACATGCTTCAAAGTAATTTCTTTATTCACTACAAAGGCTTCTATTTTTTTTAAAAAAAAAATCTTCGATATTACTCAAGTAACAAATGTTGTTACTCAAATAATATCTTTCTAGTAGAATTCTATTTTGAAATTATGCAATATTACTCAAGTAATTTATAATGCTACTCGAGTAAGATTCTTCTAATTGCAAAACACTTTGCTATATCATTAATCTGAATTCTAATCAATATGGGTCATTATCTATTTATGCTTAATCTCACTCAAACTTATTTTTATCATATCTAAACATCTTTTTTGAGTAGATCTCAATTGATTAACCTTGTTTAAATTGAGATTAGCCGAAAAACTATCCGATGTGTTGAAGCATTAAATGCAACTCAAAAACGAGAGGATACAAATGGAATAAACGTTCGAGCAAAGAATACATTCCTTCAAGGCATACTTATTTCAGCTATTATTTTGAGTCATCTTTCGCACAAGTATAGTTGACGGCAAATGCATTTAATGAAGCAACGGTTGATTAAACTCAATGAAATTCATCTGTGCCTAACGGAATTACGAAGAGATTCAACGTCTATATTCAAAGCTTCACAATGGCATTAATGATAGCCCGCTATAAATGCTTACTACATCCAATTCCACCAACTACCGAACTATCAAAATTCTGTGCATTCAATTATGTTTTGCGATCAACTGTTTCATTAGCTTCATTTAATATCTTGGGATATTGTCTGTACTTCAGTGTTCATTTATTATCTACTCAGTGAAGAGTAAAACACGTATTTGATTTTGATTTTAAATCTTAAGGTTAAGGAACCTTAAGTGTAGGTGTACAATTACAACTTGTAAGGGGGAGTGAGTCCTAGTATGATAGGATCATCTCAAGTACAGAGTGTCTAATTGTAACTGTGATTATGGATTAGTGAAATACCCAAAGTGTTTGGGGACTAGACGTAGGTCAAGGAGTTAGAATGATCCAGTATAAATTATCTGTGTCATCTCTCTCTATCTCTTCTTAGTTTTAACTGCTCATTGTTTTTAATCTGAAAAATAATTTCGAAATCCCCTATTCACCTCCCTCTAGGTGATATTTCTTCATAATAGGCTTCTCATCCAAGATAAGGTACCAGACATTGTTTAGATATAAATTGCGAGAAACCAAATTGGGAAAATGGATGGTGGATGTGATATTAAAATTAGATCTAAAATTGCGCATCTCATCCAAAATCCATTCACCCACATTTTTAGGTTCCTAAGAGATAATCGAGGCAAACATGGGATAGTCTCTAGTAGTGACATGAGAGAAATTCTTACTCTTATTCATCATGTTCCTCATATAAATTTACCAAATAGTCCAAAAAGTATCACTCATGGAGGCCGTGGTGAAGTTTATAGGCCCCAAAGGTTCTCCTGCCTTCAATATACTAAAGATCTTTGAATCTGATAAATTCTTTTTGGGTTCAGTAGGAACATTGGTGATCCCCAAATACATGTTGATTAGCTTAGCCATAAGTTTAGTAGTTTGTCCTCATACTTTTGTCTCAAGAACTTCCTCAATAATATTGTCATTGTCATCAGTTAAATGAGCACTTTTCATATGAAAATAGAAAACTTTGACAACCTTAGGACAATAAACAGTCCTAATACTGAAACACGGTGCATATTGATTCAACCAAGGTGATAAATCCACATTACATTCAGATTTTAACTTTTCCAAGTCAACATACACAGTGGGGCAGAAGAATATATCAACCATAGTGAAATTCGAAGGAAACTATCAGAAATACCAAGAGGAGGAACCAAAGGTTGTAATTCGTCAAGTAACTGTGATGGAGAAAGGCTTGTAGATCAAGAAGCAATTAGAGTTGCCTGGCTTCCAGTAGCCTTAGAGGAAGGGGTGCCAAATCTGGATTTCCTAGGAATGTCATATTGGCTTCTCAGTTTTTGAAGAGAAGCTTCCATTCTCGTTTCCTCTTGTTGGTCTCGGATATTTGCTTTCATATCCTTCCCTGTCCCTTTCCCTTTCCCAACTAGTATAGAGGCAGTGGGTCTAGCTGGAGTCGCCGATGGTGCCCGATCACAATGCCTTTGGCTTTTGGCATGGGCTCTGAAGATTGAACGTTCGATTTAAACTTCATGGTCTTTTTCTTTTTTGTTGGATGAGGGGTGTCATGTTTGTCTACCATTGGTCGCTTTGTTCTTGCCATTGAGCTTCAAGAATGCTATCGAAATGCTTGATGAGACTCGAAAAGAAGGTTTGAAGAGGAATAAAGATTGGGTTTTAGGGTTTTGAGTATCGGAGACGGAGATGAGGAAGTTTAGACAAATGGGTGATTTTATAGGGATGAAAATGGAGCAGAAAGGTCGAGAAGAGGAAGTTGAGAAGTCTGTTGGAGAGAATCAAACCGAAATGATGTAATGGTCACGGATTTGAGAGAGAAAATGTAGCGGTTTGAGAAAGTTTTAAAAGAGAGAGTTGTGGTTGTTTTAACGGATGGGAGCATAGGAGACACAATGAGTCGATATAAGGCGACGGGTTACCATGTTCCACTTGAGTATACTACTATATCACTCTAGTGAGGACGCTTCATTTGAGTGCAATATGGTTTACTCGAGTATTTATAGTTGAACACCATTAATGATTGTTGTGAAGGTTCAAGATTTCCGTTGTATGGTCAAGCTTTCCGTTAGAGACATATTGGAGTCATTGAAAAATTTGAGGTTCGGCCGCTTTTGCTTCGCTGCAACAGATGTTCACATGGCATCCCTTTGGTCTACTCTGGAATTGCTTAAGGTTGGGTCGCTTTCCTATTTGTCATAATAGGCGCTTCAAACGATATTGATTTGACCTGCTCTAAGATCGCTTCCATGTGCTCTATTTTCCATCATCACATTTGATGTTCTGACACAGTATTTTGCTTTTGAGCTTTTGGAGGTAATCCACGAATTAAAACATCTGAAACTCATACACAAGTAAGTTTAGTAGCATTAAGAAGTGTAATGACTAGTAATTAAATGTAATCATATGTTAATCAATAAATTCGAAATCTCAAAGATGGTGGTTCAGTGCATCAAGAAGAGTCACTCGAGTTTTCTTCTAGAATCACTCGAGTGCTGCTCGAATGTGTCTCTGGTAGAGTGGCTCACTCAAATATTGAAAAGACTTAACTTCGAGTGTCAGTTAACATGGCTTCAACTTCTACCAGATATTCGAGTGCTACTGGAAGTTGACTTGTGTTACTCGAGTGTCAATGAAGTACACTCGAGTACACCTCATAAAAGAAGACAACACTCTTGATTCATCAGCTAGTATCTTGCACTGAACTTGCAAGTGTGTTAGTCTTCACTTGAGTATCAACATGCTCATGCTTACTCGAGTGCTAACCTTGATACTTGCAGAAGGAGTGCGAGTGACTTGCATTTTTCTTGCGATTACTTACCTTTCACCTAAGTGATAGAGTTCTCACTCGAGTGTATATCACAATACTTCCAGACAAGAAGCGAGTGTCATGTAAAATCTTTGTGAGTGATAACCAACACTCTGGTGGTCACTTATCCACTCGAGTGTATCATTTGAGTGATGAACCCATCACTTGAATGATCTGCCTGTACTTCCAAGGATAATGCAAGTGCCTTGCTAATATTATGCAAGTGATAGAGGATCACTCGAGTGCTCAATTAGCCACTCAAGTAATCTTGTATCACTCTTCATTCTTTCATCAATGTCTTGCAATGGAAGCCAAGGATCATCACTCGAGTGTATGATATGCCACTTGAATGACTATCTGAGATCACTTTGGAAGTGAGTTATCTTCGATTCAAGTTTCCTTTAAATAAAGCTTTATCACTAGAATGTCTTGAAATACAGAACTTGAATAACTTGAATCATCAAGTTCTCTTTCTTTTCTAAGTTTGCTATCATCAAAACATAAACCGAGAACTAACATTCTTCACAAAGAACTATTATGCATTCTTTAATAATACTTAATGGTCAAAAATAATAACTATCATATATAAGAATGCGAGATTCTAAAAAATATCAAATATAGGGAGATGGGATTCTAAAAAAATTTTATTTGACAATACTTGGCAGTTTTTCACAAAGAATTATTATGTATTCTTTAATATTAGAAGGCTGGATTATAAAAAATATAAAATATAAGAACGCGATATTCTTAAAAAAAAAAAAATTTGATGCAACTCTTCCAACTCCTTTTCAGACATTTTTTAAGTTTCCCTTGGAGAGATACTCATTTTTTTCATGGGCTTGTTCTCTTGTTGCAAGTCTCATCCTCCACTCTCGCCATGGCTCTTCACTCGCAAATCATTCCTCTCGTGATTCTTCCTGGTGTAAGCTTTAATTTTTTTTCAATTAACATTTTTAGTTTTCTTTTATTTTTTTATAAAACAAGAGCTCGATAGTTGAGGCTTAAGATCACCAATTGGGATTATCTACAAAGAAGAATAGCAAACCAAAAACAATATCTAATTTCTTGATGACAACCATTGGAGAAAAGTAGAGAGCACGAAAAAAAGGAAGAGGTAAAATGCTGAATTTTTTGTTCTTTTTTATTGCAGTGAAAATGATTACACTAGATTATATTGATTAAATATCAATAACAATTTTTCTCCTAATTTTTAGCGTTAAGTCATGATTTATCGAATGGTTGTTATTTCCTTAATTTTGAGTATCTCATGTTCCTAAACTTTAGCAACCAAATCAAGTTTTTTAGGTGACTAAGCATCTAACTTGTAGGTGGAGTTCTAGGCGGAGCAACACGTGGATTCTATGGTCAAACAATCTCATATTTAACGGTCAAACTTAACCGTAGTTCAATGGACCGATGAAATTGCTACGTTTTTATATTTGTGGGCAACATTGAGACTTCACAAATACTTTCAGGACAGATTTAACCATAACCCATTTATTGATAAGGAGTAAGAAAACTCTTATTGTTCTTAGCGTATATTATTTTCAAGGTGAACATTTATACATTTTTGTATTCCTTTTGTGAAAATTGTTTGTGAAAAACTCTTGTGCGCATTTGCTTCTCTTCTGTGTATTTTTGTTATTTATCTTTTCTCTGAGTCAGTAGTGGTAGACTCACCCCTCTCTCTATTTTTTTTTAGATAATGCAAATAGTAAGATTAGTTTTTTTTTTTTGAAGGTACAGGCAAGCAAAAGCTTGAAATGATGAAGGAAGGACTAGAGCATGAGATCTAGTCCTTAGTACATCAAAAAGCAAAAGAACAACATCTAACGAAAGCAGGATAGCTGGTCTCTATGAAAGGTATCTTGACAACCCCTAGGAACAGATGAAACAAGGGTGACATCGGCATCATCAGGAGCATCATGGCCTTGCTTGGCCATATAGTCAGCACAAGAAATGTTACTTCTCGGTGTATAATGAAGCTCAACATTCCAATCTCGTAGAGCAGATCTCTAGTCTCTCCGATAATTTCACTAAGGGGATGATCGGCATGGTAGTCCCTCATGAGGATATTGATGGCATCCATCGAATCCGAGTAAAGGAGAACTTTCTGAAGACCCATTTGTTGACCCAACTTCAAGCCTAACATTATGGCAAATATCTCAGCTTCGACGACAGTGTGAAGCCCAAGAGATTTATAAAATCCCATCAGCCAACGACCATGAGAATCTCTCATTACACCTCCACAAGCTGCCTGGTACTGGGAACGCACAGAGCCATCAACGTCAATACGGATCACGTTCTCAGGAGGAGGAGTCCAAGCCCTCTCAACTTCCCTGCCAAAATTAAAAATTTGGTGTGTCAGTGTTTGATTAGAAGTACCCTCCATGAGAAGGTAATTACAAGTGTGGAGCATCTCCCTGGTATCCGTCTTCTCGCCCTGAAAGATGAACTTGCATCTGGACGTCCAAAGGATCCAGCACACCAAGCTAAAAGTACGTTGCCAAGGGAAATTTTGGAATCTCCCTTTTCCAGGATTGTGACTGGTATTCCAGTTAAGCCAAGCCTGCAAATTTCCTGTAAAAAACTGAGGAGAATAGTTAGACATCAAAAGTTGTTTCCATAAGTGTTTCGCTCTCTCACAATCCCTGATAATATGGATCACATTTTCCTCATTATTACAGTTGAAGGGACATAGGTTTCCACCCGAGAGGCCTCTTCTGGCTCTTAGAGAGTTGGTAGCAAGTCTTTCATGGCCGACCTGCCACATGAACATTTTAATTTTCTCAGGGACCTGCCATTTCCATAGAAGGGACCAAAAGCTATTTGCACCAGTCTGATTGTAACCAGAAAGATAGGTGTAAGCAGACTTAACAGTGAAGCACCCATCTTTAGCCGGTCGCCAAGTGAAGCAATCCTGAGAGTGGTTGGAAGGAGGGTGCATTCTGGCAATAGCATTTATAATTGTAAGAGGTAATATGCCCCGCCATCCATTAGAGTTCCACCTTCCATTATCCAAGACATGATCTCTAACCGTCTCATCAATATTAATAGAGGAAGGATCCTGAACAAAAGCTATAAGCGGCTGGTCCAGCGGAAGCCAGAGGTCCTGCCAAAATTTAGTATCGTTCCCGCTATTAATCTTCCTACCAGTACCAGCGAAAAATTTATCCCAGACTTCAACGACCGCTTTCCAGACAGAGGAAGAATTCCTCTTTTTAGATACACTAGGTACATTGGAGTGACCACAATTATACTTGGACCAAAGGCATTGGACCCATAAAGAGTGCTTTTTAGTCAGGAGGTTCCAACAGATCTTCATAATAAATGCTTTATTCTGACGCCGAAGGTTCTTGAGACCGAGACCTCCCTGCTTCTTGGCAACCGTTACTTTGTCCCAAGCAATGAGATGCATTTTTTTCACCTCCTCATCCTGAGACCAGAGAAAATTTCTTGAAATCTTGTCAAGCTCATTAATAATACAAATAGGAAGAAGGGTTGACTGCATTTGATAGCTGGGTAAGGCAGATAGGACGGATTTAATTAGGACGGTGCGACCAGCCATAGATAGTAATTTGCTTTTCCACGTGGACAATCTTTCCCGGGCCTTTTGCACAATATGATGATATGTCGCTTTAGTAGTCCTCTGATGAATTATCGGCACGCCCAAGTATTTCCCAAGATCATGTGTGATTCCAATGCCCAGGAGCTGACATAGGTCGAGGGCTCTATTAAAGTTGACATTTCTGGAGCAAAACATACGGGACTTGGCTAGATTGATTCTATGACCAGAGACCTCACAGAAACTTTGCATGACGTTACGAACCTCGGCCATTTGGTGGGCAGAGGCTTCAGTGAATAAAATAAGATCATCCGCGAAGAACAAATGAGAGATAGCGGGACTCCCACGTTTGAAGGTGAACGGTTTCCAGCGCCCAGCCTCACATTCGGCCTTGATAACGTGGCCCAGCCTTTCCATGCAGAGCACAAAAATATATGGGCTTAGAGGGTCACCTTGTCTAACGCCTCTTGAGGGGGTGAAACTAGAGCTTTCGTCACCATTCCAGAGGACAGACATAGATGAGGTAGAGAGACAAGCCATGATGAGATCAATGAGATTATTGTCTAGCCTCAAACAAGTAAGAGTATTTCTTATGAATCCCCAATCAAGTCTATCGAAGGCCTTTTCCATGTCAATCTTTATTGCAGCGAAACCTTTCTTCTTACCCTTCATTCTCATAGAATGAATAATTTCTTGCGCAATTATAATATTGTCACAGCTGGATCTGTTGGCTACGAAACTGCATTGTTCAGGACTTATAAGCTGGTCCATGACATCTTTAAACCTATTAGCCAAGATTTTAGTGATGACTTTGAAACTCACATTACACAAGGATATTGGTCTGAAGTCCTTAAAGGTAGAAGGTTGATCAATTTTAGGGATGAGAACAATCTTGGATCTATTGATACTGGCCATAGATGAAGGGTTGCTAAAGCACTCCTCAATAAAGTCACATAATTTATCCCCCACGGCATTCCATTGAGTTTGGAAAAAGTGAGCCTGAAGGCCGTCGGGACCTGGGGCCTTAAACGCGCCCATGGCGAAGACAGCATTTTTTATCTCCATCCTTGTAACTTTCTTTGAAAGCATGCACAATTTACGGGCATCAATAGTAGGAAAGTTAGAATACCACCCGTTAGGATCCTTGACGTTTAAGTCGCAAGTGTAGAGTTTGGAAAAGAAGTCATGGGCCATACTTTTAGCAAGATTATGCTCTTCAATCCAATCTCCAGTTTCATTTTGAATGGCTCCGATATGTTGCTTTTTCCTTTTAATCACAGTGGAGGTATGGAAGAACTTGGTATTTTTGTCTCCGCCTTGAAGCCATTTGCATCTAGATTTCTGGAACCATGAGATTTCTTCTTGAGTTGCCAATTTGTGATACTCAGCCCAGAGTTGCTTTTCTAGTTTAAACAGGCCAGTCCGCAGGTTCCTTTTCCGACATCGATCAATACCCTCAATACGGCGAATGAGCTTCTTTTTCCTACTGGAGATGTTGCCGATTCTGGTGTCGTTCCACTCAAGAGCAGTTGTTTGAAACTCTTGGAGACCCTGGAGCCAGTTTCTGTCCCGCCAGGCTTCTTTGATGATGTCATTGAAATCGTTTTCCAGGGTCCAAGCCATCTGATAAGAAAAGGATCTCTGGGGGCGAGGTATTAGGTTTGTAGGTTTAGAGTTAACCACCACGACCCTATGATCAAATTTAAATTTGAGCTCTTGTCGGACAGAGAAGGTGGGAAAGGTACTAATCCAGGCGAAGTTTGAGAAAACCCAATCTAATCTTTCTTTTAAGCCTCGCTTCTCCTAGGTGAATTTTTCCCCCAAAATTTTTGCCTCAATTAGACCAGAATCATCAATGCAGCCTCTAAATTGTTGCATGGAGGCCCATGGGGGATCAGCTCCGCCCAACTTATCATTAGGAGATAAAAAAGTATTAAAATCGCCCAAAACAAGCCAGGGAAAGGAAGAATTAGCAGCTAGTAAACGAAGAGAATTCCAAAGGCCATTCCTGCCAAGTAAAGTAGTTTCTCCATAGACAACCGTAAGAATGCTAATATTATTACTAGCAAGCTCTCTGATCTGACAATGAAGCAATTGAGTGGAGGAAGTAAGGTAAGTAACATCAAAAGTATCTGAATTCCATAGGAGCCAAATTCCCCCCGAAAAACCGGTAGCTTCCACCCGAAGCCAATGATCAAAGCCAAGCTTCCGACACACCTTATCAGCCCTAGTACCGCTTATACGAGGCTCCATAAGACAGAGAATGCTAACACAATATTTATTAATAATATCTTTAACATCAATGGGAAAAGCCCGGCTACCGGCTCCCCTACAATTCCAAGATGCAATAATCATTAAAAATATAAATACAAGGATGAGAAGGAGTACTTACCCGGCATCCGTACCACCTTCCCGGCATTTTTCAAATTGGGTCTCGTGCACATAGGAACCATTAGCTTGCAAAAAATCTGGAGCAACATCATCATTAGGATCCCAATGCTCTGGAGGTGTTAGATCAGTAAGATGGGATGAATCCTGAATTGGCCCCGAAGAAGGATCATTATTGGGGATGGCAACAATCGCATTTGGGGCCTCAGATCTCTGTTGAGGTATGGAATTAAGATTGCCTTGGACAATGATGTGAGTTCGATGTCCCTTAGTTGATTTATCATTTTTTTTTTTGCTGCCCATGTGGGTACCTGTTTCAATCGGAGGAATGGGGTTGCTTTTAGAAGTATCCACCAGCGCTAAGTTTAATTGGCCCATCTGTGAATTATCTGAGCCAACATGGCCCAAAGAGTCCAGTTTTAAAATTGCATCAGCATCCCCTTTTGTTTTGATCAAATCAGCTCGGCCCACCTGCCCATTATCCAAAGGCGCCATGGTCTCATGCATAATAGGCAAATCACGCTGGCCCAAGTCGCGGTGGCCCAAAGAGAGCGCCTGAACAGAAGGTCCAGGTGCGTCTTTTTTAATAATAGGTCCACCGGTGGGGACCACACCTTTTCCATCTTTGACTCTATACACGGACTTGGACTTTTGGCTTGATTCACCCTTTTGATTGATTGGATTTCCAGCTGGCAATTTCTTTTTTCCTTGCGCCACCAACCCGTCCTTTCCATTAAATGCATGTCCAGCTAGTGCAGTACCCCCCACGCGATTCACAGCTCCTTCGTTCACTGTGGCATGGCCGATTGTCAATTCGGGATCCTCCCGAAGATCTCCAAGCGCCGCATACCGTGAGCTTTTCCCGTGAGAGGACGCTGTCGTCATCTTGTTCACACTTTTCGAGGGTTGACGTTGGAAATCCTGCCGTTGAGAAAGATGAGAACGATTCGGCCGTCGGCTAACCAACATCCACGGTCCGAAGGAGTCCTCCGCCGTCGATGATGTCGGATCTTTACCTGGAAGCCATCTGGTAGGTTGCTGAGGTGGCTAGGCCGACTGATTGTCTTTCTCGCAATTATCCGATGAAGGGCTTTTAAATGGACAACCTTCACGCCGGTGTCCAGCTCTTCCACAGGTGAAAAATATCATTGTAAGTCCTTCATATTCAACATTAAATATTGATCCCGCAATAATCACTTTTGGAATTAATTTTTTCTGGAGGTTGAGCTCCACACAGATTCTGACAAACCTTCCTTTTGAATTTTTGGTGCTGAATCATTGCAATCATGGAGAGTATTTAAATCCACCTTTAACGTGCGTCCAATTCTGTCTCCAATCCTTGAGATACAGTGTTTATTATAGCAGTGCAATGGGACATCAGGAATGCGAACCCAGGTTGCAACACGACCTAGTGGATTGTGATAAGGGTTGAAATATGGAGACCACCTTTGAATCAAGACGCAATGCCCCCTGATCACCCAAGGTCCCTCATACATAACCTTCTTATAGTGTGATCTCCATAGCTGTTGATCATGGAATCTGACAACAAAGTAGTTATTGGGAACGTCAATGAGTTCGAAACTAGAGAAACCCCATAACTTGATCAGAAGGTCCTTTAGAACAAATAGATTAAATCTTCTTCCAAGTACAGTGAGGATGAGAGCATAATTCCATGGCTCGCACCACTCATTGTATTCATCCTCAGTGCATGGAGCTACTGGATATAACTCCATAAGCTTCTTCATCTCATCTGAGTCCTCAGGTACCTTCCAGCTTATGTCCTTATCGTTGGTGAATAGATCGTCTTCCTCAATAACGTGATCACTGTGAGCCACACCGTTGAACCCCATTAATGAGGCACGGTAAGAGGGAAACTTCTTCCTCAGGCCCTCTGTTTTCTTTGATGGTTCAGCTTGATGCTCTGTTTCATTTTCAGTCATTCTGTCGTCCATTATTGCTTGAGGGGTTTCCTCCCATTTGGTTTTTTTCTTCAGGTCATCTTGCCCTTCAGCAGGCGGCCGATCGGGCGGGAGTTTACGTTGGCCAGCATCGTTGAGGGAGAGAGTTTTGGCGGAATCCGTCGAGGCCATCACGAGAGAGCCGTCAATAGAGTCTGTGACCTTTAGATCAATATAACGTCTCAAATAGTAAGATTAGTTGTAGTTGATATGTTCCATACATGTGTGCAGGACATTGTAAGGGAGTGTTGGTCCTGTGGGTCCCGTGACAGCATGACGACTTTGGCAGTATCAAGTCTTCTTCTTATGGAGATGCTTGTTTAAGAGTCTCTATGAATTGTTCTAGCTTGCTACGCTACGGGGAGTTTTTTGTCCTAGTTTTTGCGCCAGGGTCGTGACAATATATGCCCCACCAAAAAAATAAATAATAATAATTCAATATAATTATAGATAAATGGTAAAATAGTTGACCTAAAAAAAATGAATAGCAAACTTTTATATTTATTAAAAAAATTTAATAAAATGACTTATGAATAGAACCAAAATAATTTTTTTCTCTGCCCGAAGAGTAATTTATAACTAATTTTTGAAATTTACTATTTAATTTCATTCTAAAATATTACTCCCTCCAATATTTAATATATGACATATTTAAAAAAATTAATACTTTTCATTTATTATATCGATACCCCCTCCATAATTATTATAGAAAAAAGAGAATGAAAAAATTAAAAAAAAAATGTCTAAAATATTTTTAAAATATATATGTCATAGCAACTATTACACTTAATTTTCTTAATACAGTATAATTAGACAAATACAGCGTGAGCGTTTATTATGGGGAAAATTACATATAGGTCCCAAGGAAGAGAGATATTTACATTTAGGTCCTTGAATTTACGAATTACTCCTGAAGTCCCAAGGGACTTCGTGAGTAATTATTTCAGAATGTAAAATTACTTTTTACGCCCATAGTGCATATTTCACATGTAACGATTAACAACACAAAAACGCATAAATTAACAACACAAAATGTATAAATTAACCACAACTTCGAAAACCTTCAATTTGTCATGCCTCACTTTCGTAGGCGATTAACAACACAAAATGCATAAATTAACCACAACTTCAAAACATTCAATTTGTCATTTCTCACTTCCGTAGAGCGATTAACAACACAAAATGCATAAATTAACAACACAAAATGCATAAATTAACCACAACTTCAAAACCTTCAATCATCATGTCTTACTTCTGAAAAGCGATTAACAACACAAAATACATAAATTAACAACACAAAATGCATAAATTAACCACAACTTCCGGAAGTGAGGCATAGACAAATTGAAGGTTTTGAAGTTGTGGTTAATTTATGATTTTTTGTTGTTAATTTACGATTTTTGTGTTGTTAATCGCTTCGGTGAAATATGACTATGGGCAGCAAAGTAATTTTACATTCTGAAATAATTACTCGAAGTCCCTGGGGACTTCGTGAGTAATTTCGTAAATTCAAGGGACCTAACTGTAAATATGTGTCTTCCTTGGGACCTGTGAGTAATTTTCCCTTTATTATGTTCAAGTAGCTTATTAGTATTGACTAGTGAAGCAGGACAAATAATGGGGAGCCCACAAGCACGTGTGTAGGTCCCGTCCTCACTGTCAGTAGGCGTTCTTTATTCCAAGATTTGGTGTCGAATAGGTGTCAGGTCTTTAATTTATTCGATCTAATTAATTGTAAAATTGTCTTGTTGCGAATATTCAGAGCTTTATGGGACTGACCATATTTTATTTTAAACAAGTTTTTGTTTAAAATTTAGCTCTTGTAGTATTGTAGGGATTGAGCCAGTAAAATCTTCAAGGGTTGGTACTTGGTAGGTTTAATTGTTTAAATGCTCAGAAAGTTTTTATATATGGGAAACACCTACGCGGAAGTTCTTCTTCGTTCCTCATCTCCTCCACAACAAATCTTTATTGATTTAGTTTTGATTCTTGTTGTTTGGTCATTTTCTGGCTACGATGATGATGAGGGGGAATTTTTATTTTTTTCTTTAAAAAAAAAAAAAAAAAAAAAACTTTTGTTGCAGATCTAGAGTAAGCGAATTCTGGGGAAGATCATGGCATGCAGTCCAGGTGGCGGCGACGGTCGAAGTTTTTTTTTCCCCTTTTTTTTTTGAGAAAAAAAAAGATTTTTCCCAGCTTGCACAACTGACTTGGAAAAAATGGTGAGGTGGTGTCCATTTGACTTGTTAAGAAGGGTAATATTGGCCCGTTTCTTGAAAACTTAGAGGTGCTCATTGTCAATGCACAAAAACTTTTGCGGCACTTAAATCCCTTAACCCTATTTTAAATTGAAAAAGACAACAAAGTACCCTGAAAATATTTAAAAGACAAATCAGGGGCTGAATTTCAATAATATCAAATAAGTTTCAATGGACTGATTTGAAATTTGCAAATATTGGGAAATATTGTGAAATGACATTGTTGACCTCACTATTTTTTTGAAAATACCCCTTGCTCGTTGCCAATCGCCAGAGTTTTGTTGCTTGTGACCATTATCGACAACCGATTACTAGAACTCTAGTGACCTTGTCAAAGATTGATCATTAGAGCTCCAACCAACCCTGCCCAATTCCTTGATTTGGTGTCCCTCTTGCCATTCCAATCAATATCCTTCAATCTCTCTCAAAAAGCCGGTGATCAGTCATCGAAGCTTCAGCGGTCTAATATATTTTTTCATTTGAATTTCTACAACAAGATTAGTTAATAGCAAAGTTAACGTAGTAAACCAAGTCCCCAATACTTGTTTCAAAAAATAAAAAATTGTATTAGCACATTTTGTCAATAGCCAACCAAAATATAGTCAATAGCGAAACTAAAGTAGTATAAGACAAAACTAAAATAATTATTAGCAAATAGTCATCATTCATCAATAAGGGTTTTTACTACTGAGTACTGACTTTACTAATAATTATAACTACTTTTGTTTCATTATTTAATAATTTAGTTTCGATTGTTAATTACTACTTTTGTTCCAAAAATTCAAAAGCTATATTATGAACTTTGTCGACAGTCAGCCAAACTAGTCAATCTTAAAACTAGAGTAGTAAGTAGCAAAACAAAGGTAGTTATTAGGAAATGTTCAACATCAAGGACCTCTGTTTACTATTTTAGTTTCGATATTAGAAACTAAGGGTAATCAATGTCTTTTGCAACAATTCATAATTAGAAATAAGTATTTTAATGTCTTTTTCCTTGATTTCGATTTTGATAAATTGGACTATCTTATTTATTTTTTCACATTTCCAAGGTATTTTAGTGTTTTTCCCCTATTTTAAAAAGTGTGATTTGTCATTATAACTTGACGAAGATATTAATTTAATATATATTTATCAGGTCGATTTCCATTAAATTAATTATGCCTAATAAGTTCTGGCAAAAAAATAATTATCCCATGAAGCAAACAATTCATAACTTGTGAATAGTTGGCTTAATGAATTTGTTATAAATTTTATATTGAATATTTTTTTATTGATAATGGTGAAATTAATATTTTTTAAGTTATATAATTTTTCGGTGTACTGTTTTAAATTATATAATTGAAGTATAAAAGTCACATAAACTTTTATGGGAAAATTATAATAAAGGACTAAGATAAATAATATTTATTAAGAATGACCATAATTAAAAATAGTAATTATTTTGAAGAATTAGAAATTAAAATATTTAAATAGAAAGACTAAATTGCCTTTTAGCCGATTTTTTATATTCTCTCTAACTCGAATCTGAAGTGAATTTTTTTAACTAACGATTTGGAGTGATTGATTATTAATAACAAATAGGTATCAATTCAAATTAATTTATTCTTTCAAAACAAGACGACTTCACCTTTGATGACTAGTGGTTTCACTAGAATAATCTGTAAAAAGCGTATCACAAAGATTGAGAGAGGGTCTTTTTGTAAGGAAATATGCACTAACATATTCGTTTTTATTGATGACTTGTATCTAATTAAATGTGTGACTTCCAATTCTTTCACCTCTAAGAGTTCTTCCCAATAACATTCTCATTTTTTTAATCTTAATTTTTTTCGTTCTTTTCTAATCTTTAATAGGCATATTTTTACATTTGTTATTGTATCCCATTCCCACGGTCAATATATTGTTTCCACCTGATATGAAAAAGGCAATAGGCATTATGTGCATAAAGGAAATACTTGAATAACGTTTGAATCACTCTTGGATAATGCTTTAATAATTGATTCCCTTTGATAGTTGCTTCGTCCTAGTGAGAACACCACACCTGAAAAACCTTACCGGCGAAATGGAAAAGACTAAGAAGAGGATTTGGAGATAACATATAGACAATTTAGTATTTCTATTTTAATATTTTAATTTCTGGTCCTTTAAAATAATTACCATTTTTATGAGCTTTCTTAATAAATATTATTTATGCTAGATACTTTATTATAATTTTCGCAATTTCTATTGAATTTTGATTACTTTTATTAATTTTTCATGGCGTGTTATCGATTGTCCATTAAATATTCCACGCTAGATCATGGTTTGATTAATCAAATATCACTGGCCAGCTTATTGGTGGAATATGATTTTCATAAAATATAATCATAGATTATAAAATGATTTTAATATTAGTAATGATGTTTTAAATATAACTACTCAAAATATGTTACCCATATATACACACCCCATTATATAATATAAGTCACTTAAATTAATTCGTTTCAGTGAAATAAAAGTAATGAGTTGCATTATTAAAGTTGTCTAAAAATTATTTAAATTTTCATTAACAAATACCATAAATTTAATATATATATATATATATATATATATACATTTTTTCTTCATACTCTTATAGAAAATTGAGAAGGGAGAATGTATTTGCAATAAAACAATTAATCCTATACAAACTTTTACTACAAAGTGACTTATATTTGGCAGGATTGCAAAATATTTCAAAAAAATAACTTATAGTTTAGTAGCACTCTAATTGTTATTATAATCCAGTTTGTCAAAAAAAATTGTGTCTTAAACATAAGTTCACTCCAAGAGTTATTAATGTAGGTGAGAGAAAATGTATATCATCATCTTTAATTTGAATCTTCATTATTAAATAACAAATATGGCAATGTCAATCAATTTAAGACATTAAATGTTTTAATTTATATTTCTTAATATGTAAGCTTTGGTTAAATTGAATTTATAATAAAGACCAGAGTGATACTCCATAACTTTGATTTATTTTATAAGAGCTCAACAATTAAATTACATAGTTTAGTAAAAACATTGAAATTTGTTAAAAATAATAAATATATAAAGAATGTACATTTTTTTTAGTATGTCATTAGAGAAATATTATTTATAAGAAAATGATGGAGAGAGATAAGAGAAACAATTAGGGATAAAAAATATATATTAAAAAATAAGATAAGATATTATGAGACGATCAAAACAATTCTAATTTGAAGCACTCATACAAAATAAAGGAAAAGATGAGTAGGGAGGAAGAACTGAATTGAAGGGGTAGTAGACTAGATTCATCTTGTAAAGGATGTTGACAGATTAATTTCCTTTTAGCATTCAATAATTTCATAACCAAATTTTTAGCCGCAATTACAATTTGTAGTAATTAATGAAGTGAAAGAAAGTGTCGTTCGTGAGTGTCGGTGGGAGGAGCAGCCAGTAAATAACATGGAAGAAAGACCCAAACTTGTTCCAAAACTTTATTCTTTAATCACAATCATCCAATATTTTATGGGACCCACTCCTGTGGCTCATACCGAATACACCTCCCAATTCTTAATTTAACATAAATTTTATTTTTTAATACTTATTAATTACTAGATGGTAATATTATAAACATACAATTTTTTTCATTCATTTTTTTTTTTTTTTGGAACGTAACAGATTTCCAGCTTTGCACCACGTGTCCATGTGACTCAAATGCCTTGAGATCAATATTTTTTAAAAGAAAATCTACCAGTAAGTTTCTTAAAGTTAAACAATAAATTTTACTCTAAAAAATATTTAAATTTTCTTATTTATAAATTTTAACCTAAGTTTAAATAGAATAATATAATATGGAAAGATTGTCCCTTACACCTGCTATAATGCATATATAGCCAATCAATCTTCAATCAATTTGATTGCAATTTTGAGAAAAATGGAGAAATCACCACTTGTCACCGCCTCCACTCTTGTGGTGTGCCTTATCCTCTCATTGCTTTCCTCCATTTCCAACGCCGCCACTCATGGCGGCGGCACCCACAATATCACTAGCATTCTGGCCAAGAACCCTGACTTCTCCACCTTCAACCACTACCTCTCCGCCACCCACTTGGCCGACGAGGTCAACCGCCGCCGCACCATCACCGTCCTCGCCGTCGACAATGCCGGCATGTCCGATCTCCTCTCCAAACATTTCAACATCTACACTCTCAAGAACGTCCTCTCACTTCATATACTCGCCGATTACTTCGGCGCCAAGAAGCTTCACCAGATCTCCAACCGAACCACCTTAGTTTCCTCCCTCTTTCAGGCAACCGGAACCGCCGCCGGCACCTCTGGCTATGTCAACATCACCGACATTAGAGGTATGCATGCTTCTTCATACTTTACAGTTCAATGGCCTCAGAGATAGGACAATACCAAAACCTTAATTCATTTGCCTGAATTCTGAGTCAGACTGATATTAGTTTACAGCTTTTACCACTTTTGAGTAAATTACGCGAAGAGTCCCAAGATGTTACAAAAATTATAAACATCTTCATTTTTTTTAAGAACTTATATAAGTTCCTTTAAAAGCTAAACATAATCTTCCCACACCTTATTTTATTTTTGTTATAATTGTACAGATACCAATTTATTTTTAAAGACACAAACAAATCTCTTACTGTTATATAATTGTTTTTAATTTGTAGACTATATATTTAACTTTTAAGTTAGGTTAATGATGAATATTTTGAATATAGAAGGAGAGGACATATATATAATTTTCATAACATTGAAGAAAATTTAATGATGTTCCCTGTTCATCTTTATTAGTTGAATTTTGAAGATGACTTGAAATGGATCCATTGATCTGATGAGTTTGATACACGCTACGCATATATATATATATATATATATATACAGTTGGTTAGGATACACTGACTTTATGGCGAAATTACACAAAACATTTCAGGTTTTAATACTTAAAGGATTTTGATGTATATTCTCAAATTGGGGGGAGGTTTCTTATTTTCCCCCTTTAAAAGTGAGAGTTTCTAAAAATTTAGCCAGAGACAAGGGTATGAAATCAT
This sequence comes from Acacia acuminata, assembly GCA_019022655.1. Lineage (NCBI taxonomy): Eukaryota > Viridiplantae > Streptophyta > Magnoliopsida > Fabales > Fabaceae > Acacia > Acacia acuminata. The sequence goes on from JAFJYI010000283.1 coordinate 949,529, forward strand.
AAAATATATGATATGTTTGTACAAGTTTGGTAAAGTTCTAGACACACCGATGTAATTTTCCCTTAACTTCCTTTTCGGTTAAATCTGATGATTAAACCAACCATAGCCTGAAAAGCAAAATGGATTCTATGGCCGTTGATTTCTTGGTTTCTGACATTTGATTTTGGATTGTGAAGGTGGGAAAGTAGGGTTTGGAGCTGAAGACAACGATGGACTTAATTCATACTACGTAAAATCAGTCTTCGAAATCCCTTACGTCATCTCTGTTCTTCAGATCAGTCATCCTCTATCTTCTCCAGACGCCGAAGCTCCAACCTCTGGTCCAGGCCTTGTCAACCTCACCATCTTCATGGCCAAACAAGGCTGCCAGGGCTTCGCCGACCTCCTCCGGCCGTCGAAAGCCCTCGAGGTCTTCGAACACAACGTCGCCGGCGGCTTAACGGTGTTTTGCCCCACGGACGACGCCGTCACCTCCTTCCTCCCCAAGTACAAGAACCTCACCGAACCCCAGAAAGAGTCGTTACTGTTATATCACGGCGTCCCTGAATATGAAACCCTCCAAATGTTGAGGTCTCATAAGGGGTTGATGAACACTTTGGCCACCGAAGGAGCCAACAAGTTTGATTTTAATGTGAAGAGTAAAGGCGAGGACGTCAGGTTAAGCACCAAGGTTGTTACGTCCACCATTGTGGGCACTTTGATTGATCAAGATCCCGTTGTGGTGTACAAGATCGACAAGGTTCTGTTGCCCCATGAGCTGTTTAAGGCGGCCCCGGTGTTGGCTCCGGCAGAATCGCCTGAGCCAGCGAAGAAGAAGAAGAAGGCGGCTTCGTCGGCCGACTCGCCGGACTCTGCTGACTCACCAGATTCCGTCTCAGACGATCAGAAAGCTGCTGATGATAACGGATCAAATGGGTTGAACAATGGCTTCAGGTTTATCACACTGTTGGTAACTTTGGTCATGGGGTTTTTGGTTCTATAACAAACAATTAAATGATAAGGGTTATTGTAAGGGGTAAAAAAAGTTACAATTTGGTCTTGATATGTTTTAATTTTTAGAGGTTTATTTTTCTTCACAGGAGTTTGTGGTTCTTTACTTGCAAGAATTACAAACTTAGAGAGGAATAATAATTCTAAAAATTAAAAATTTCAAGTCACATTGTGAAGGAATAAAATTGTGCAGGGTGTGTCATGAAGAAAATGCATCACAGAAAAAGAATCTTGATGCGCTTTGATCAGTGTCGGTACAGATTTTTTTTTTTTTTTGGTTGAATTGTGTCGGTGGTATACAGCTCATGGGACATGTGAGAGAGATTCTTTTCTTTTTCTTTGTTATTTTGATTTTGTTTTGTGAAGGAAATTAAATAAAATTATAAGACCCACTTGTGTTTGGAACACTCTGTCATGAGTCATGACTATTCCTTCTTTTGTTTTATTGTATTTGTTCTTTAAAAAAAAAAAAAAATCAGATTTGATTTGTCACTTTCAATGGCGAAGGACTTTCCAGATTGTATTAGCTGGAATTATGCATAGAGACAATTTTCAGTTGACGTACATACTTAATGTTTAGTGGTATTTTATTTATATACTATCTCTCTGGGTCATTGTGGGAGCTCATTTTGATGAGTATGATGTGGTTGATCACCAATACGAACGGTTTAGAATGATTTTGAACGGTGAAAATTTAATCTAATTTGATTTTAATATTTTAAATAAATTTTTATTTTAATATATGTAAAATTTAAAATAAAGATAATAATAAAATTATTGCACCAATAAATTTATCATTTAAAAAATCACATATTAAAAATCTTACATTTGAATTGTATGTGTAGATATACTTAGAAGGTTTAGATTTTATCACAAAGACGACCCCTCAATGTCGTCATAAACATGGAATGTAATTTTCCACTTTTTTTTTTTTAAAAAAAACTCTCATGCTATTATGTTGTAAATTAAAGATATATGTATATTAAACTTTGAATAAATGCTTGTCTATATATCATTCTATCTCTTTTTTAACCTTAGTAATTACGTATGTTTTCTTATATACTATTGTTGATCTCAATGTTAGGCATTGATATTCAACTTTAGTTATTAAAGTCGGATCAGATGAACCGATTTGACTAAGAAAGCGGCAAATCAATCCTCTAACCAGTCTAGTTCGGTCAATATGATCGATTCGGTGTTTATCCAGAATTTTAATAATTACAAATTAGGACTTTATAGAAAGCTTGAAATGTTTACTTTCTAATATAAAAAGAAACAATAAAAAATATTATCATTTGTTCATCGAAAATTCTCTAATTCTAAAACTATTTGAAAAGTCTAGAGATAATTATTGTCCTTAATGTTTCTAAGTCTCAAAAATTCAAATTTCACCTCTTGATACCTCAATATCATCAATAATTAAATCTTTACTCTAAACCTTAATATTAAAATTTGGTATGTTACAATTGAGAACTTGAGTATTGCAATTAGCTACTACCTCATTTTGATGTTGTTCAAGTTCACTTCTTCACCTACTTAGCCTCGGGTTATTAACTCCATTTTGACTCTAATATGATCTATTGACCATTGACCACTACCTCAACCTAGTTTAGTGGCTAGTTTGGGTTTAATAACCTTGTAATCACCTCACATGGATGAATAAAGTTGGTTGGGATTTTGTCGCAAAAATATTTTATGTTTTCAAATTTGTACTAAAGATTTGAGACTAGAAAGTAGTACTATCGCTATGGAAAAAAATATTATCAACGAAATTTGATTTTAACGATGAAATCGGCCATAGTGCGGCTAATTGGTTTGGCGACGAAATGCTAATTGCGATGGATCAACAAATTTTTTTTTTTTTTACCCCATTCAACCGTAAGGGGGTCGAATACTCTCACTAAACGGAGGAGGTTCAATCCGAAATTAGTTAAGGTGTTGAGGGAGACATCCTAGCTCCTGGGTATCTAGGTAAATGCGAGAGTAACACGACGCTTACCTTGCCTAACATTGGTATCACCTAGAAGGAAGTGAAATTTCTTTCTCGCTTGGATCGTGAGTGAACCCAACCTTTTTTTAATATATATATGTATATATAAACAATATTTTGTTTTTTGTTCACCAATCACTAAACAAAATTGCGTTGGTAATTATTGATGGGATATAGCTAATCCGTTACATTTATTATTATTATTATTATTATTATTATTATTATTATTTCAAAATGTCACATGAAACCCTTTAGAAACCACCATTTGGCCCTCCACTAACATCTATGTCAGCAGGTAGTCCATGTTAGCCTCATGTCCTTGCCTCGTGGAGGCCATGTTAGTGAGACGTCACAAATTGGTTGGATTTGGCACTAAGGTGTAGTTCAAACTCTTAGGCCCTGTTTGTTACGCAGAAGATTTGAGGAAGGAAAGGAAAGGAAGATTAGGAGGGAACTTTAAAAATGTGAAATGTTTGGTATACTAAGAAAAGGAAGTTAGTTGAGGGAAAATAAAATGTTTGGTATGAAGAATTGGGTGTAGGTTAAGTGGGAAGATTAAGTGAAATTTCGAGATTGCCCCTGGAAAATAATGGAAAAAAAAATTGCAACCAAAATTCGAACTGGGTTGGCGATACATGAACGAACCCTAACTAGAGTGCAATGAAAATTGAAGTAGATGGCGATGGGCTGTGAAATTGCGGCGACGAGCAGCTCCCAGTGGCTACAACCACGACGGAGATGGAAGGAATTAGCCCGGCGAACGAAGAAAGTATATGAAACAAGCTGCGTAAACGAGTATGAGAAGACAAACATGGAAGATAAGCACGGAACAATGAACTGGCGATGGTATACGAACTGCGAGAATGATTTTCAATAAAACGACCGCGAAACCGCCGACCGGTGTGAAGTCGCTCAAAAGGAGTTTGAAGTATGCGGGAAATGAGGTGACTATGATGAAGGAGTGAGGAAAATGTTTTTTTTGGTTCATGCGACTATAATAAATCAGACAATGAAGCGACCACATTACAATAACGAAAATGACATGTGTTAAAAGGGCCACAGGAAGTATGAAAAATTGTACTAGTGAGGATGGAGAAGAAGACAGTAACAGGTATGCAATATGCAAAACAGGATCATCAGTTGCTGTCAAATGGGCAGTACAAATGAACCAATCTGAACCACAGAACATCAACATTTTGACAGATTCCATCGCAATTTATTAATAATGTTTAGTCAATGCAAGGTGTTTGAAACCATTTAAAATGTTGATGTTTTGGCCTTCTCAAATGCTGTAGAAGTAGGTCATCATGAACAAAAATGGGCATTGGACTTGTCAAATGGTGCGAGTTCAATAAAGTTTAACCAAGACATGACAGAAGCATAAAGACAAACATGTTTAAACCAAAATAAATGAACGAAATTGGCCTTCGCAAATGCCGCATACAAGAAAACGAGAACCTTGGACATGACAAAGAACATAAGGCAAAGTCGATAAATGGACATAAATGATACCATGTGAACTCTATGGTGAAACCAAATAAAATGAAGGGAATTGGCCTTCTCAAATGCTGTATAACAAATAATTGACCACTTCCAATAAGGTGCATCAGGCACTGAAAAATTGCACACAAAGTATGACAGAATAAGCATCAGTGATAAGTTTTGACGTGACAGCAAAAAACAACAGATGAAGTTCGAATTGAAGGATAAAGTTTGAACTCGCATCATAGCATTAAACCATATCTGCAACAGTGAAGTATCTGCATAACAAATAATTAAAAAAACTAGATGACAAGGTCTACCCTAAACCCAAAAATTAGTTGACTAAACCTAATGTCAGACATGAACCCCAAAAAATGTAGACAATGTTAAAACACAGTAGCATAGAGTAAACATCATTGAAGTTTGTAAACATGACAGCAAAACACAAAAGTTTAAGTTCCAACCAAACAACAAAGTTCGAACTGTACATGACAGAATGTAAACCATGTCAGCAACATAGAATCAGCAGTGAATACATCAAAAAACCCTATCAATACTGTACTTTGTCCCTAGTTCTTCTTCTTCTTCTCCGATGTTGACCTCTTTGGACCGGTGCGCCTAGGCGATGATGTCTGTGAAGCAAGGAGGTTCACGGGATATACATTGGGGTAAAGGCCGTGTACTTGGAGGAGGAATTGGTCTTGGATCTGCGAAGACATTGGGCAAATTTCTGGCACCGCAAGGACGGAACTCGAAGCTTGATGCGGGAATGAACCTCAATGGAAAACGTCTGTTATGTTCCTGGAAGGGGCAGGAGGAGGGTTGAATGGTGTAGGCAGGGGAACAATTGACAGTGGGGTGATTGGATCCACCTCCTCACCTTCACCCACTTGAGCATCAGGTGGGGTCCCTCCACACACATGGTCCCCTATCTCTTCATCATCCTCCCCTCCTTCTCTACCTCCAGTGGCTTCACCCACAACATGATCATTGACATCCACAGCCTGTCCTGATGCTCCTCCATATTGTGTCTCCACAACTACATCCTCAGAACGATCATCCCCTTCCTTTGCTGCTTCTTCATTTTTGCTGCTATCATCCCTAGTCTCATGGTCATCATCCTGGTCACCATCTCCTTCCTTGCCTACTTCTTTTGTCACGCTATCATCCCCACCATCATGGTCGAATCATGGTCACCATCCCCTTCCTTCTCTCCTTCTTCTTCGTCATGCAATCATCCTCGGCCTCCCTATCATCAATGTCCCCATCCCCTTCCTCCTCTCCTTCTTTCGACCCGCTATCATCCTCGCCCTCCCTATCATCACTATTTCCATCCCCTTCCTCCTCTCCTTCTTCTTCTATCCTGCTACCATCCTCGGCCTCCCTATCTTCACTGTCTCCATCCCCTTCCTCCTCTCCTTCTTCTTTTGTGCTGCTATCATCTTCTTCCTCAGAATCGCTTTCTCCATCCCCTTCCTTCTCCTCTTCTTTTTCTGTGCTGCTATCACCCCCGGCCTCATCATCAGTTGGCTTGGTAGAAGGACCAGCCATGTCATGTCTTGTTCCACTGGACCCAGCAAATTTCTTAAAGTCAGTGGCATAAACGTAAATGAAATCCCTAACGTCCTTCAGGTCAAACGCCATTGCACGCACACGTGACTCCATCTCATTCAAGGTTGATGTAGGTCGCTTTAAGTACCCCCAGTTTCTCATCGATAATTTTGGCAAACATGGCCCCCACCTCTGTAACTCCTTCCTCAAATGAGGGGTTTGTTGTACTTGGACCAGGTGCAGGTGCATGTGTGGGTCCCTTTTGATGACCCTTCCTACCATGTTTGCCGTCACTGGAAGATCTATTGGAGGGCTGGTTGGGGACAACAGGGATTTGCATTCTGTGAAGAGCCCGGTCATCAAATTCAAGAGTCCATATGGGGGCTTCATCGTCTTGAAGATACCAAATCTTGTGCTTTTGTAATATCAGGGATACAAGGGAAGGATATGGCAGCTCAGAATTTTTCTTGCCAGGAAATGCAGCCTTCAGCATTGTGTCAATGATCCTCTTCCCCATATGAAATGGCTTCCTCTTGATCAAACAGAGGATTTGTTTGTCGTCGTGCTCATGGTTGTGTAGTGCTTACCCTTGTTGACGAAGTTCTTGTTGTACAGATAATGCAGGATCCTGTACTTATAAGGCAGCTGCTTCGGTCTGAGAAGGCCTTCATCATCCTCTGTGGTCCCTCCCTCTAGCAACACCTTGTCCATTTCCTCCACAGTAAAGGTTGTATCAGTGGACTGTGCTGCCTTAATCCCCAACCAATTAAGGATTTTCTTGGCATTCAGTTCAATGGTTTGGCCCCTAACACATGTTGATACTACTCCACTCCTAGATAACCTCAGGTTTGAATAAAACACCTTAACAACAGACTCACTGTAAGGTAAACTCAACTCTAGCAGTCCCTTAAATGGTCTAAGAATGGCGTCTAGGCCAAATGGATAATCACTTTCAAATGTGTCCATCCTAATCCTACTCATTTTACACAGACTACAGCCTACTAACCTCATGTCATAGTCTTCAAGCTTTGACTTATTGAAGTCGGACTTCGACTCAAGGATCATACTTGGCCTCTGTTGCTGTTTAATTTTCGCATACAATCTCGACCTCACTTCATCAACATCCTCATTGTCTTCATCCTCGTCCTTAGTGGAGTCAGAACCTTCTTGTGTGTTTGTGGCTTCCCAGTCTTTGTCTTCCCCACTGGAACTCACGTCAACCATTTTCCCCTTCCTCTTTCTATCATCCTCTCGCCTTTCATTTTTTTGCCTTTGGAGAAGAGTCGACACTTTGTGCAAATCATCATCGGATTGAGCCTTCCTCTTCCCAGTCACCGGAGTTTGTTGTTTCTTCTTGGAAGCCTGCTTCATTTTCCTGGATTCTTTAGCCTCAAGTTCTCTCTTCCGCTTTGCTGCTTCTGCATACTCGTCATAGGCACTTGGGTCTTTAGTCGTCTCCTTTGATCTCCCACCTCGACCACCCCGTCGCAGTGTTGCCCTGTGCTTTCTAAATGCTTCAACGTCTGCCATTGTAATGTCCAGCTCCTTCAAACGGTTATCAGTTCTTTTAGACTTCCCCATTATCCTCAAACGGTTATGTATCCGGCTGTGGGTAACCGCTAGGAAGGTCGAATCGTGGAGGGACAGGTTACCAGGTTTGATAGCGCAATCACCGACTAAGTGGACTGGTTTCACGTTCACGATCAACAACAGAGGAAAAAAATTGACCAAGACGATGTCCAATGCCCTCTGTTTGCGTTTGAAGCTCCAAAATATGAAAGGCTGACTATGAGTTTTGGGAAAACACAATGTGAAAAGGGTTGGGCTTGTCTGGGGAAGCAGCGATCATTTCCTTGGAATAGGTGTGGCAGTGGAGAAGCAAAGTAGGGGGCGGCAACAGTTATTAGCTGACGTTCAAACTGCCCAACGTGTACTGAAAATGCTGTTTTTTTAATTAATGAAAACCCACATCCCATAAACACAAAAAAAACCCACAACATTTACTTTAATTGTATTATTTAATTGCAAATGGAGGTGTGGTGACGTGTTTCCCTCCTTTACGTGGATTAACAAAAACAAAAAAAGTAATTATATAGCTGAATTGCAGTGACCTGTCTCAAATGTAGCCATCAGATCCAACGTTAGGTAAAAGTTCGAACTTCATCCAAACGTTCGAACTTCATTTAAAAGTTCGAACTTTAGCCCAAAGTTCGAACGTGTCATCACGACGTGACGGGAACGAGAACATCGACAAAGAAGAAACCAGAGTGCATTTGGCACAACAAGCAGGTGTATTAATTCCAAAACTCCTTCTTTTTTGTTACAAGAAGCAGGTATAGTCATGGGATACAAACCATAATGCATTCATTGAGAAATTTATGTCAGTGGTGGTCAATAAACATCACTTTCACAGGGAACAGCACATTTGACAGCAAGGAAGCAAAGGGCATTTGTCACAAGAAGGAGGTGTAGTAATTGGGATAAACTCGTTTTTATTTGTTACAAGAAGCAGGTATAGTAATGGGAAATAAAACACACCTCATTTCATTTCTTACAAGAATATAGTAATAAAACAAATGTAACAATGCATTTGGGAAATTTGAAGGAGTAGGTTTAGAAATAGTAAAAGTCTGAACACAAATATATAAACTTCAACATTTTATACATTCAAAGTAGGTGAGTACATCCCATGCACAAGCCAATAAACATATGGCCTGAATGATAATACACTAGCAATCAAACAACATCAGGGGGCTACACACAAACTTTATGCCATGTCCACTTTTTCATTAGCCTAATTGAACATGGACCAAAGTTTGCAAGAAGGCATATAACCCTAGCCTATACAAGAAACATCATCAATCGAGACAAAAGGATCACAAAGATATACAAAAGGATCGGCAAAGATATACAAAAGACAGATTAGTGTCCAAAACCGATTGACACATCGAATTACCGCCAATACAGATACATCAAAAACAAAAGACCAGCTATGTACTCCACCCTATTAAACTAGTCTACACTATACTTCTGATAATGCATCTCTACTGATTCAGCAAGGTGCGGATCCATGACTCCTTAAACTCTGAAGGTACCTTTAGGAATGCAGTTACCATTTTATCAGACGCTATGATCTTCATATGTGCAAGGTTTCTTTCATTCCAAGTCAACTCCTGAATTTGCAGAAGCTCCATGTACAAGTCATCTCCTGGAGCAGGAGGTTCAGGTTGCCTCTCTTGGGGTGCCATCATGTTTCCTAGCTTGTCAAACGCAAAGAACGATGGTCTTGTCCAATTGTGTGATTGTATCGCGCAGTGCCTCAGTGATAACTTCAGCATTGTTCAGTTTGCGCTTCTTCTTTCGCCCAACCTATGAATCAGATGCATTGACTTGAGTGGTGATAGTTTCATGATTGGTTTGTGACATCTCAGATTCCTCAACATGTTGTGGTGTTTCCGGAAGCTCGTCATCTTCAAGGTTAAGTTGTTCCTCCATTGCACCCGGGCACTCTCCTTACTCACCGGTAGCCCTGTCCCTACCCTAAACCAAGCATAGAGAGTCAAAATTTGGTAAAGGTTTTGTTCGAAATTCCTTTGCCTTGGGATGAGCCTGTACTTTGACCAAGGTAAATATGAGTTGTTGCAGTGGAAGTCATTTGTAATACATGAATAAAGTTAAAATTTGAACACAATTGTAGGATCACATACCTTCTGATACTCATCCCACACCTTTGTATCTGCGGTAACAAGGTTGGTCTCCGGATTCCAACCAAAACCAGAAGCGTTCGGCCCATAAACAATGTCGTATGCTGCCTGCCATAGGTGCTTCAGGGTCTTCAGTCTGGAGGTTATGTGTGGAGTTGCTTTGATGCCACATCCCGGAAGCTTCTCCTCCATCATCTTCTCGCAACACATTTGCATATCCCGCCTTGAACCCACCGGGCCGTCCGCCATCCACTTTTGGTCCATTCTCGAGTAACAAGGCAATCTACCAAGATCCGGTCCTCTCAAGGCGTCCACATCTTGATGCGGGTCCTGGTTTTCTGTTCCAATGGATCCATCTAAAACAAAAAGCATTAAGGCAAAATATTGCAGGCATACATAGTGTTCAAATAACAATAAAATTGCACACCACACCAGATTAGTGTCCAAAGGCAAGGCTGAAAATAATTGAAATTCATACACACAAAGTAACATGGTTGTTGTTTTTAACATAAATAGACGGCATAAATTGTCATTAAACCTAGCAATAATACTTGTCTATAACATAATCAGTTATCTCCAAGTGGGACAAAGGCAGCAAACATTTCATTTGCAACTTGTTCCCTATAATTGTCCACACTTCACTCGTTTCCATTGGTACTAAGGGCGTGTTGTCCATGTTTTGAGGTCCAAAGTGTCAAAGGACTCAATCTGCTCATCAAGGGGATCTTGAACACTCTCCCGACGAATGAGATTATGGATCAAACACCAAGCAACGATGTATCTGTTTTGTAGCCTCACTGAATAAAAAGATGGGCTCCTCAATATTGCCCACCGTAACTTGAGTATGCCAAATCACCTTTCTATTACATTTCGGGCCGCAGAATGTCGCATGTTGAAGCACTCATGCGGTGTTTGTGATTGATGTCCTTGTCTCCAGTCATTAAGATGGTACCTTTGACCTCTATAAGGCGCCAAAAATCCCTGGCAGTTACTATACCCAGCATCCACCAAGTAGTAGTTCCCTGCTCAAACAAATACAAGTTAACAAACAATACTATAACTTAATTTAAACCACAAGTACTCAACGATGACACCGGTACCTAGTGGTACTCTTAGTCTAAATGGTCTCCTTATAGCATCTCTCAACACCCTCCCATCGCAGCTGAAACTTCCCACCGGGCAAAACAAATATGAATTGCCCATCTCGGGTGAGCATAACCCAAGGACATTAGTTGTTACGTCCCCTTTTCTATTTCGATACCTCCCCTTGTGTTGTGCAGGGACTTGAACACGTATGTGCGTACCATCCAATGCACCAAGGCACCCCTAAAATTACAAAAACATTATCACGGTTAAGGTCAAACCATAGTGTCAATACTCCAATAAATTACTCACACAATAACATAATGTACATACCTTGAACCACTTCCAACGATGATCATTTGAGTCCTCCGGAATTGGCTCTGGTTTCTTCAACAACAATGATTGAAGTCTAATGGTAGTATTGAGCACCAATTTGAAGTATCTACTAATGGTTTCTCCTGACCTTCCAAACTCAAACTGTATCACTCTGTTCTTCACATGATGAGCCAATATGTGAAGGAACATAGCCACTTGCTCATCAACTAGCATATGTTTAGTTGCTCTCAATCCGTCAATTGTGTCTAACATATGACACAATTTATCAAACGTTGCACGGTACATCCTAATTTGGTTGAAGCATGTGGTGTCACTACTATATATCATCGCCCTCAAATTTGCTCTCTTGGCATGAAAATCTAATGTAAACGTCCTATCCAAGTAAGTGCCTTGGTCTACCCGCTCCCACGCCCACTATCATCGTCACAAGCAAGGTCCTCATCGCTAGTAGCAAAGTTATGCACCCCGCCAACATTCCAACCATTTCCGTAAACGTGGCTCCATACCTACATAATTTTTCACCACACCAATATCTTTTTTATCATAATCGCCACTCCTCTTTACAAACTACCACTATCTAACATGAAGACATTTGTATCGTTCATCCCATCGCCTCAATTTACACCACTATTTATCACCCAACATCTCACACGTCATATGTCCGATGTTCGAACTTGGGTCACCGGTTCAAACCTAATCTTCAGTTTTTTATTTGCTATTACTTGTTTTCATTTCAGCTTTAATTAATTACAAAACCCATATTTCATTTTCGTAAGCATACCATCACCCAACAATCAAATTTCATATATAAACAGACTCCACACACTTAACATTATTCAAAATTTTATCATTCACAAAACCACAACACATTATACATAAACAGACAACATATTTTAATTCAGGTAAACCGTGTCTGTGTACCCATATTGCTTCATAATGCATTCCTTTGTGTGTGTGTCCCCCTCCCCCTCGAAGCAAAAGGGCAAAGAAAAGCTCAGCCCCCCCCAAAAGCTCCAACCAAACAAAACAGCCTAAGACCCCCCCCCCAAAAAAAACTCAAAGCAACAGGGCAACGAAGAGTAGCTCACACCCCCTAAGCTCGAAGCAATAGGCCAACGAACAGCACACACACCCCCCAAGCTCCAAGCAACATGCCAATGAACAGCTCACACCCACCCAAGCTTGAGGCCACACGGCAACAAACAGCGACCCATTAAGGTAAACCACACATAAATTGATTTCGATTCAATACTGACCTCAATGCAGCTCTCTCCTTTTGGGTTCAACTTCTCCTTCGCCAAAAAACGAACATTGTAGACACAAGCTTCTTCACCGACACCTTCGACCACCTCGCGCATTGCTCGTGCTTTTAAAATGGATACAGTGTTTTCAAGGGGTCTTTTTGTCCCACATTTTCACCTTCCCGGGAAGATTTCAATCTTCCCGCCTATTTGGGATGGAATGAAGGTTCCAATGTCTGATGGAACTTTGCAACTCGCGGGATGTATACTCGAAGGAAGACGCGGCAAGCAAACACGTTTTTTGGGCTAGAAAGTTGTTATCTTCCCTTTCCTCGGCCAATTCTTTCTAACAAACGGGGCCTTAGTGTTTACCCTAAAACCTTTGCCACTTGAGTTTTTTTTTTTTTTTTTTTTTTTTTTAAAAAAAAAAACACACACACACACACTCTCATGCAGTTCTCTTCACAAATACAAATATATATTATTTTTATTTGGCCTAAGATCCATTTTTGTTCCAGAAGTTATCACAAGTTATCACAAAATCTCACTTTTTCTCCAAAAGTTTTTTTGGAGCAATGTTGTCTTAAAAATTTTTAAATCCTATCAATTTCACCTCGGTTGTTATCCATGTTAAGTTTGACTATTAGTTGGCCAAATATGCCAAGCTGGTAGATCCACATGTTATTCACATCATTTTTATTTAGGTACAATTTTTTCCGTTAAGCTTTCACTTAGAAGCAGTGTTGTATCAAAAAAAAAAATTGGGTTCAATATGGTCATAGAAGTTCCAAATTATAGCAATGTCTCCCTGACCATTATAAATGTTAAGTTTAATTCTTAGTTGACTAAATATGTTAAGTTGATAGCATGAACAACATTGAAAAAGAATCCAGATGGATGAGATGCTCACATTCACAAGAGAAAAAGATTCAACATTCGGATTCATTCACATTGAGCAAGATTACCAAGAATAATGCCATTGGTAACTCTCTATCACCGTAACCTAGCAACTTTGAGATAAATAGGTACCTCTTCGATTTTCTCTTCATCTCACAAGATGCTTGGTCAAATAATAGGGTAAATTTAACTTGAATAATAGCCAAGATGAAATCGCTACAAGTACCACATTGAGTCATTTCGATTGAAGAAAGGCAAGAGTCATGATGGATTGTTTATACATCGATCCGCAATATGTCCTTGTTCTCGTGAGAGGTGATAGATGCTTCCAGGAATCCACAAGAGAGAAGCTCCAAGGAAATAATACTACCTTCGGTCCTTAAAAAAAACTTAATTGACTTTTTTTTTTTTTAGAGTTTAAAAAAGCTAAATAAGTTAATTAACCATAGCATATGTTAGGTCTCATTTGATTATATATTGGTTTACAAATTAGACAAATTAGTTTGTCGAAAAAGATAAATATAAATACTCTAAAATAATTTATTTAACTTATTTAACCTCTTCCAAAAAAGTCAATTGAGTCTTATAATAACAACCAAAGGTAGTAGTAGAACACGATGGAAGAAGTGTACATAAACAGAAGTTGGTGGTGTTAATGTGATATGTAAATTGTGAAAAAGGTAAAATTATTACTAAGTAGATAATTAGGGAAATAATGATGTCACTATAATGCCATAATTAGTTGGGAATTAGTTAGTTAGTTAGGCTTTTGACCCTTTTGCCTTTAATTAATTAATTAATAACCAAAATGCATCTATGTGAAACTATATCACCTTTCCGCCCCCGTTTAGTCGATTACCACCCGATATGTAACGACTAAATAGTGCCAATTTTTTTTTTTTTTTTTTAATGTTTTCTGTGATGTAATTGACTAAGCTAGAGTACTTAGTCGATTACACCATATCGATTTGTTTTTTTAAAACCCCCAATATCATTTGAATTTTGTTTTTCACCACGTCGATTTGTTTTTTTAAAACTCCATTTGGGACAAATCATTTAAATTTGCTGTTTTTTTTTTCATGTTTTTATGTTCAAAACGCATTTAAATTTACTGTTTTTCACTTTAATATTTTAAAATATTTTGTAACAACTTTCCTTTTATCTCTCCCTATATCTCGATATCTTTTTTTGTCAATATTTTAATTAATTATTTGTTTTATCCTTTACCTTTTGAATTACATATTTTATTTTTATTTTTTTTTTGAAACTAACCATCATTCTCCCTCTTTATATATGAACTATTTTTTGAATAAATAAATTTCGGGTCTCCCTAATTAATTTCAAATATTACACGCATCCTCTTAATATTTAAGGGAATAATCGAAATATTAAATTAAATGTTAAATTAAGAAGGTTTTAATTGAATGTTTAACTATTTATTAAAGTAAAAAAATATTAGAAAAAATATCCTCTTTAATGCGTTTAAATATTTATTAAAGTAAAAAATATATATTAAATTATTAAAAAACAAATTTAATAAATATTTAATTTAATGTTTTAATTACTCCATTAGAGATCTAAATAAAAAATAAAAAGCAAGTGGTTAGGGAAGATAAATAATAGAGAAGGTGATTACACGATATTTTGTAAATTAATAATGGGGGGTTTAATAAATATTTAATTTAATATTTCGATTATTCCCTTAAAGATCTAAGTGATTTACAAAATATTAAAACATTAAATTAAAAATTTATTAAATATTAAGAGGATGCGTTTAATATTTGAAATCAATTAGGGAGACGTCAAAATTTATTTATTCAAAAAATAGTTCATATATAAAGAGGGAGAATGATGGTTAGTTTCAAAATATATATATGTGTGTGTGTGTGTGATTCAAAAGGTAAAGGATAAAACAAAAACATAATTAAAATATTGACAAAAATGATACCAAATTTAGGGAGAGATAAAAGGAAAGTTGTTACAAAAAAATTTAAAATATTAAAGTGAAAAACAAGTAAATTCAAATGCGTTTTGAAGATAAAAACATGAAAAAACAGGAAATTCAAATAATTTGCCCCAAATGGGGTTTGAAAAAAAAAAACAGATTTGGCGTGGTGTAATTGATTAAGTACTGTAGCTTAGTTAATTACAACACGGGAAAACATAAAAAAAAAAATTGGCACTGTTTAGTCAACTACATATCGGGTTGTAATTGACTAAACATGGGCAGAAAGGTGATATAATTTCACACGGGGACATTTTGGTTATTAATTAATTAATTAAGGGCAAAAGGGTCAAAAAGCCTAATTAGTTAGGTTGTTATATTTTGTTAGTTAGTTACATTTGGCATCTATTATGATTGGGACTATTTATTGGGCCTTGAGAGTCTAAACCTATTACTATATATATAGAAGAAATTTGGACTAGTGAAGGGAGTTGTGCAGTTGTTTTGCCACTCTCCTTTCTCTGTTTCTCCCCATTTCTTCTAAATTCTACATCTTTCCTATCAGTGTTATTAAAGCGAGTCATCCTCGGCTCCCCCACTGTTATCTCTGCAATTCTTGAATTAGTCCAGAGCCATTCTCCTTTCCCAAACAATCAAGAAACCTTCAAAAAACAAAGATTAGATTTCCAAGAACCTTAGTTCTTGTCAAGGAGTAACCCACAAAATTCCCAAAAAGAGGCACCAAGAATGATCATAAACAACACGAGAAGAATTCTTGTCAACCAGAAATTTGATTGACGTGATCACCATCAGAATTCAAGCCGACCCAGCAGTGATTATTCACTGTGCCGATTCTCTATTTTGCTATCATGTGGATAGTTTCGACGCATTCACAACTTCCCCATGTCCAATGACTTAGCCGAACCTGTCCAAGCCCTTGAAACGACGATCGTAAACCTTCTAGGAGTGGTTCAAGCGGCCATTACAGACCATATTGCCACATTCATAGCCGCTCAAGAGGATCATCGACGACGGGAAGATGTGCATGACACTACTAGAAATCATACGAGGGGTCCCATCGACCAAGAATAGGGGACGAATACACTCCCCCAAGAAGAATCACGAAATTCAAATTGCCAAGATTTCAACGTCAGAATATCAAAGGTTGGTTATACCATTGTGAGAGGTTCTTCGAGATCGATAGCACACCGGAAACATGGAAGGTATGTCTGGTTAAAGAAAAGCTTAATGAAAGGGCCTGCATATGGCACCTGGCCTTCGAGGAGGAAGAAGCAGGTAAGCCGATTTCTTGGCAAAGGTATAAACAAGCAATAAGGGTCTGTTTTGGGCCTCTTAATGGCGTAAAGATATCAAAAGTGTCGACATTGAATATCCTTGGGTCTACCTGAATGAGTCGAGTGCGTGGGCACAATGGAAGATGCAACCGAAAGGAATAAAGAGACGAAGATGAATTTTGGTAGAAGTAAATTTCCAACATCTAACCTTGTTTCGATTTTTGCAACCTAAAGACTTGGAAGTGTCCGAAAGTAGGAGATGGAATTGATGAAGCGTCACATTTCGACACTCTTGGTAGCTCTCTAGGTGTTTCGTCCACCGTCTTTGCAAGTCGAGAGAGACAACAACGATTCAACGAAGAAAACAACTTTAGTTGTGGCGCGTCCATGACTACTTTATCTCTCTCAATGCCGATTCTCAATTTGCGGTCGAGTTTGAGTTCTTCACCTACGCCTTCTATCCTTCTCCGCCGCCGAGTCCTCTCGCCTTGTTGATGTTTGAGTTAGATGTTACCATACCAATTTGTAATGTCACGCTAGCCAAGAGGAAGAGTTGTGCTTCAAATGAGGATTTGTGTGTCAAAGTTGAGTAGCAGGAGTTAAAGGGTACGTGGCTGGATGTGGTCCAAGTTGAAAAGTCAAAGGAGCAGCTATTTCCAATTTTCTCTGAGGGTCAGAAATATTTGGTAGATTCGTTGGATTCCCTGGATTTTCTAATTTCTGATGAGTATTTGGGCTGTAAAGGTGATAGTAAATGCATGAGCCCATTAACTTTGCACTTGGGTCTTAAAGGGGCTGAACGTTTAAGTGATGGGCTGCTACAAAAATGGCCCTCACTTGTTCAATTCCTTCCTACACAAAGTTTACTGCAGATTTGGTTTAGGAGCAAGTTAATGGAAATGCTTTATGGAAGAATCTGTCCTCGCTGTGGAAAAGAGAAAAAAAGAAGGGTACAATAGTATTAAAAGCCACATGAGGGAGCAATATCTTTAAGTTACAAATTTTTGCTGTGATAAGAAATTTTCTTGATTCTATTTTTGTTACATCAATTCTGTATTTTTTAAGGATTAGTTTTGTTTTTGTTGTCAATCATCCTTGAGGGCAAGGATGATTTGGGGATGGAGTATTGATATGTAAACTGTGGAAAAGGTAAAAATATTACTAAGTAGGTAATTAGGAAAACAATAACGGCATTATGATGCCATAATAGTTGAGAATTAGTTAATTAGTCAGGTTGTTATATTTTTTTTTTTTTTTTTTTTTTTTGATATAAAAAAGTTTTGGTGGGGTTTGACATCGTCCCCCACGAAGGCGTAAGACCCCGGGCCATGAGCACTTTATCGGGACTTACGAGATCACCTACCAAAGGAGTCCAACGACGACGAGAGGGATCAAACCCACGACCATTTAGGCCTAGTCCTGGATCCCTTACCATCTATGTCAACTCTCATTGGCAGGTTGTTATATTCTGTTAGCTACATTTGGCATTTGTTATGACAGTGGGACTAGTTATTGGGCCTTGAAAGTCTAAGCCTATTACTATACATATAGAAGGCTGGACTAATGAAGGGAGTTGTGTAGCTTTTCTGCCACTCTCCTTTCCCTATTTCTCCCCATTTCTTCTAAATACATCTTTCCTATCATAATGATTAAATCAAAACACATACCCCTACAAGATAACAGCAACACTATAGCTTTCAATCTTATATCATGTGCCGAAAAATTACAAATGAGAAGCTAGTGAAGATGTGCTTGTTTTATTGTTGTACGAGTCTTGGAAAGAAAACTATTTATATCCTTTGACTTTAACAATTTGACAAAGATATGTTAAGTGCCGACTACTTTAGCCTAAATCTTATGGTCATGATAGATTCGATCTCAAAAATGTTATGCTAGGAAAACGATTATAGTGGAGGAGGACTGTATCATGTCACCTAGTAAGCACTATATCCTAGAATTGAAATCAACAATAGCATTAAATTATTTAATCAGTTATGTGTTTACCTATATCCAACAATTCAAACAAATATGCAATATAATGAAGAATATTTTTGCAACATTTATTCATATTTACATGAAGTTGTTTCCCAACAGTTGACTTTTTATTCTAATTTTGTCTCTGTCACGGCAGAAGCTAGAACCTAATAACTTATCATGCCACTCAACACACAAAACTTGAACTTATTGTTCTTTCTAATTTTCAAAGTAAAAAGATAACATAAATAGAAAAGTCTAGGATCATATAAAACAAAACAATATACAACATTCTTAAGATGCCTTCTAGCAGAAATTGAAGGAACTGAAATAGCCATGGGAATGTTTGAAGAGAGAGATTCTCGGTAAGATTCAGAGAAAAAATGCATTAGCATCTGGATTGAAGCCACCTGATTTCATCGTATCTCTCTCTGTAATCATCTGCAAAAAAATTGAATGATCATATGAAGTCTAAGGTTGCTGGAATACAATTGCTTTAACATGGGTCAGATGATATACACAAGACTGATGATATAAAAAGCAAAACAACTGTTGTGGACTTCCATTATGTTATAATATTTAGGAAATCCAAACACCATGAGAATTTGAATTAATGTCAACTTGTCCTTGGAATATCATACAAGTAGCAGTATGCAAAGAGGCTTGGTGTCATTCAAGATAACGCGCGAGACCATGTCTCCTGAACAATCATAATATGGCTCGTCTAATATAAAATCAACCGGTAGACCTTACTTCCCTTCCACCATACCATAATTGGAAGGGATAGCGTATCTACAGAAGAGAGAGTAAGGGCTCTTACCCTTAATTTAGTATGAAATTAAAATTGATAAAAATAAAACTTGTATGATTTCTGTGACATTTTTCAACCAGATATCAGAATCTTGTATAGAGCATATATTGGACCTGGATATCCAAGTTACCAAACAATTTGATATTATAAACAAAATTTTGATATAAACATATTTGCCTCCAATGTCATTCAATCGCACATATCATAGCACTGTATCTTAGTAGCAGCTTTTACTCAGAAACAACAAACTATGTTTTACATGGAATCAATCTAATATACATAACTCACCTCACAGTCGCAGAAGTATGATTGTACAGCCATATGCTAAGTACTACTGTGAGCGGGAGACACCTTTTTTAAGATCTCGATTGGCGTAGAAGTCATAATCATCCAGCAAAGATGTTTTTGCTAAGTACCTCTTGAAAATATTAAGCATTTCTATGCCTTGCTTCAGTCCAACCTACAATTGATATATTGAAAAACTTAATAATGAAAACAAGGTATGTTGCTCCAGCGATATGTATACAAAATACTGAAGCAGCATAACTAAAATTACTTTTCCATTCATCATAAACTTCCATCTAAAGGAAGTTTAACACCTCCAACTAGTTATCGGCATAAAAAGGAAATTATTTGAATGAAATTATTTTATACAAACAAAAGATAGAATATCCTTACATGTTGGTCTGATCCACTTTATCTACTTAACTAACAAAAATTTACCGCAGGTGTTTTTAATTAATCCAGAAAAACACACTCTGCTCTTGCCACCAATATTTTATGGGCTTAAGGTGCAATTTTATCATGGAAGTAAACACTAACGACCACCGGGTATTCGGAAGTTTTTTTAGCAGAAATTTTGCCTTTGAAGCAACCAAAACATACCAAGTTAGCCCTCACCGTTAAAAATGTTAGGTGTCAACATCAATTTTTTAACCATTAACGTTATTTTTTAATAGTTAGGACAAATTTGCTGCTTGAAAAACTTTCGGATACCCTAGTGCTCTTGAGTAGTTACTTCCAGAACAAAATTGCACCTTAACCCATTTTAGCATCAGTTTCTCAAAAGACCATATCAAAATGATGTATTACACAGTCCTTGGCACCAAGATTACCATTAAAATTTACTAAAATATTCTCAACTCCAGTTTCTTCTCTTTCTTACAACTACACTGACATTGTTTCCCTGTTCCAGTCTATGTAAATAAAATAAATGTGAGTCAGCGTATAGGAAGCAATCAAACAAGAAATTTAGTAATATAGTAATGTTACGTTTTGGTCCAAAAACTAAGAATTGGACATGAAAGCATTTGTAGGTGCACTTTAATAATATTAGAAGTAAAGGCTACCTCTTGTGTATCCCTACTGTAAGTTACAGGCTGGTTATCATTCTCTGGAAGAGTAATGTACCGAAACTGGGTGTTGGGTACGTCCTTAATTATGTGCCACCTGATTGGGAAGAAACCAAAGTATTTATTCCCTTTCCAGAACCTCATGTTTTTGTTAAAATCTACTGGTCCAGTCATCTCAGCTACTCCAACGAACTGTCCACTACCATTGACCTGATTTGATATTTAATGAAAATTCATCAGTTAAAGAGAAATTCTTGGGTCAACTTGGAATGCCACCTCATTTATGGTCTCTCAAATAAAAATGCAACAAATCAAATTATTTTAATCATATAGCAACTATTTTTGTTTATTTATATTCTTCTAAGAAAAAATGTACCGACAAAGTTACGCCTCTTTAGTCTTTCACTTTTTGGTACTATTTCTCCGACTATGACAAATTTGCTCCTCTCCATTGCTGCCTCCTCTTCATTTTTGGTGAGCTCTACAACCAGCGACACCCATTTCGCAGATCTCCCTCCCTTTCTTCTTTCCCTAGCCATATACGCTATGATTTGAAGACTACAAACTTCTACAAATTTTTATCATCCTCACCCATCATTCACTTCTTTTTTCCCTCAACTTTTCAGATTTAAAATGCTTCTTCTTGCATTAGACAAATACAAAGTAGAGACAAAAACTTATGGGAGAATGAACCCAAATAAATACTGACTCTACTTTCTACTTATGGGAGAATGAACCCAAATAAATACTGACTCTACTTTCTACTTGTCTAATGCAAGAAGAAGCATTATAAGTCTGAAAAATTGAGGGAAAAAATAGTGAATGATGGGTGAGGGATGACGAAATTTGTAGAAGTTTGTTGTCTTCAAATTAGAGCGTAGATAGCTAGAGAAAGAAGAGAGGAAGGTAGATCTATGAAATGGGTGTCGCTAGCCAGAGGAGGTAGTCAAAAAATGGGAACTTTTTAATAGGAGGAGGCATCTGTGGATGGTGTCGTCAGAGAGATGTTTTAGGAAAGTGAAGGGTAAGGAGGCACAACATGTCAGCACGTTTTTTCTGGAAAAATATTATAACAACAAATTAAACAACTGCCACATGAGATTATAATTTGACTTGCATTTTTATTGGAGAGACCATAAATGAGGTGGCACTCCAAGTTCACACAAGAATTTATCTCATTAAAAGTTTCTATGATAGACCTAATCAATAAAAAGAGGGAAAATAATTTGGAAGTCCTTATAGTTTTCTCTTATTTTGAATCATGTCCCTAAGATTTTTTTTCCAACTTCAGTCCTCACTAACGCCTGTTCATTTGAATTTAAGAGTTTTGAAGGATAAGGGTTAACGGATATGACGTTGCAAACTTAAAGTAGTTAATAAAAAAGAGAAAAATCTCGCGGACCTGAATCAAAATGGAAGAAAACTATGAGGAACTCTAGTTTTCTAGAGAGTGGATTATTACTCCTTTTTTTTAGAGAAACAAAATCTAAGAGAGAACTTACTGAAAAGACAGCCCTTAAGAAAGATTGAAATCCATAATTCATATTAAAGAAGTTTATACACTATGTAGTTTCTGTACATGATGAAATTTTCAAGTAACACTGACAACATAAGCGATATGACAGGATTATTAGAATCCTATTCAAGAACAGAGATTTCATATGATAAAAATATGAAATTTCCTGGAACACCTACAACAGCCTCTATTCAATATAGCACTCTCAACACATTTGGATATAATATGCTGCCCAAGATAATAATAAAGCAGAACTTATATAAATTACAGACCAGGATTATGCTGTAGGTTAATAATGGACTACCTAGAGTTCCTATATTTTGAGAAAGGAAACATTACTCACATTCATGAAGTTTAAAAAGATTTCTATTGGGCTGAGCAGCATGGTCGCCCCCTAAAGAATTTCTTTATGGAGTTTAAGCAGATGTATGAGGAAATGCGGTAGTTAATGCCACCGACAACTGATCTTCAGGTATAGGTGGATAATATGAAAAAACATGCAATTATAAGTTTCCTTACCGCTCTCGACCTAACTTATGAGACTGTTCGATCTCAGACATTGTCTAGCTTTGAGCTTCCTTCACTTCAATATGTATACTCGTGTGCTGCATGCAGATAGTCCGACTCATTCAGCTTCTAATCCTAGTGCTTTGGCTGGCCAAGGTCCGACTAATGACAGAATCAAGAATATTCGTGACAAGAACATGGTACACCGAATCCCGTTGGTGCGATTGTTTGCTTTAATGCTCACAGAACCCAAGCTTCTCAAGGCCGTGTAACAATCCTCCAAATTTTGGTGTTGGTGGGATTGTTTGCTTTTGTTGTAAAGAACCTAATCATACCAAATGCATCAGCCGGAAGTTGCAACATAAGCAGCGTAACGGTTTTGCTCATATGGCCCAATCATCTTATAACTTTGATAATGCTTCATCAGCCCCCACTACACTTGCTACATGTAACTGTAATTCATGCCTTGCTACTTCTTCCTCAAAGTGGATCATTACAGGTAACTATGACTCGTGCCTTCTTACTACTTCCTTTAAGTGGATTATCGATTTCGGTGCCACTGATCGTATGACAGGTAACCATCATAAGTTCTCTTCGTATGCACCTTATGCCAACTCCTCTTCGATAGCAATTGCCGATGGTTCTTATTCCCATGTTCTTGGATCCGACATTATCACATCTACTTTCGTTCTGTTTCCTATCGTCGTCCTTAATGTTCCCGAACTTGCTTTTAACCTATTATCTCTTAGCAAGCTTACTCGCCAATTAAATTGTCCCATCTAACTTTTCCCTAACCATTGTTTGATTCAAGATCTCACGACAAAACAGATTATTGGTGTGGGGTATGAATCTGAGGGCCATTACTTCCTTGCCGATAGGGTGGTGGTTTCTCTCTTTTTGATATTAATTGTTAGCTAGGTCATGTGTCTTTGTCCTCCTTGAAGAGGTCAGTATACTCGTTGTCATCATGTGTCTTCTTTAGAGTAAGTCGTGTCGTTTGTCAAACATCACCGTGTTCATTTAGCACCTCGCATCAATAAATGGCTACTTGATTTAGTCCATTTGGATATTTGGGGTCCGTGTCATGTTGAGTCCAAGTCTGGTTTTCGGTACTTTACTACTTTTGTTAATGATTTTTCTTGAATCAACTCGGTTTTATTTAATGAAAAGTCATTCGCAGTTGTTTTCTCACTTTTGCAATCTCTCGTATTGAAATCAAAACTCGTTTCGTGTATCCGCAAAAAAACCTTACGAAGTGACAATGCTAAAGAATATTTTTCTGCCCAATTTCAAAAGTATATGCTCCACTTGGTACGATTCATCAGTCCTCGTGTGTAAATACATCAACTCAAAATGGTGTTGCAAAAAGAAAGAACCGGCACTCATTAGAAGTTGTCCGAGCTCTAATGTTTCAAATGCAAGTTCTTAAAGCTTTTTAGGCTGATGCTATGTCCACTACGTGTTTCTTACAATCGTATGCCCTCTTCTGTTCTCAGTGGCGACACTCCCTACACAAACTTGTTCCCTTCCAATCCCTTGTTTCCTATTGAACCCAAAATCTTTGGTCGTGTCTGCTTTGTTTGTGATGTTCACCCCACTATTACCAAACTTGATCCTAAGTCTCTTAAGTCTGTCTTCCTTGGATATTTTAGAGTGTAGAAGAGTTATCGGTGCTATCTCCCCCTCTCTTCGGCATTATCTTGTGTCTACAGATGTCACCTTCCATGAGCCGACCTCGTTCTTTCTTGTCTCTACTCCATCTTCATCCCCTAAACCACCGAAGGTCTTAATGATATATTGGTCTATGAGGTTCCTTTACCACCATACAAGCGTTTGACTTGGCATCTACTAAACCACATATCTATCATGTTTATCTAAACCTATCATGGCAAGTAATAGGGTCGATCAAGTTCATGACCTACCAAACCGCCTTGACGTCTAATCCAGGATTAGTTCCCCTCGCTCTTGATACTTCCGCTCCCCTTCCAAACCAAAAACAATGTCTAATACTTCGCCACTTCGTTGACTTGTCCATTGCCCTTCTCAAAGGTAAACGTTCTTGTACGTCTATTTTTTTTGTTTTGTTTCTTATAACCATCTTTCTCCTTCATCATGTTCTTTCATAGCCTCCTCAAATTCTATCACTATTCCCACTACTCTCCACCAAGCCTTGGCCCATCCTAGTTGGTGTGTTCCGATGAAAGAAGAAACAATGGCCCTTGATAAGGCAGGAACTTGGAATCTCGTTGATTTACCTCTTGGAAAGAACGCTATAGGATGCAAGTGGGTGTTCACGGTTAAAACAAAAGCTGATGGAACTTCTACCAGTGAATCGTTGTTTATATTAGAGACAAACTTAAGCATTGAGTCTCTTCCCCATATTCCTTCACCAATTGCAAGAGGGATATTTGTTCGTCTTGAAAGTAATGAGTCTCAATCTTCTCAAGTTGTACTTTTGCCATGTATTAGAAAGATTGGCTCAGAGTTTCCAAAGCTGCCCCTCATATAAGAAATACAACTATAGGGTTTCATAGTCCTAGAACTCATTCATGACGCTTTTGAGCCATTTGAATCCCAAAACCACGTGTTTAATCCTATAACCCTCAAGTCAAATGGGAAATCTAACCCTTACACCCTCTATCTAAGTTCCTTCCAAAAATCGAATATTTTCAACTTTCTACCCCACGAAGAGAATGTTGTTCCATCGCCTACCACCTAAGGTTTTTGGCTAATCCAAAGTCTAAAAAAGTCATGTGTCGCCATTGTCAATAAGAACCGCACCGTATTTTTTCCCACATCCTTGTCTTCTTCAGTTTCTTGACAAACATCGGGCCCTTCTTTACAAAACAAGCCAGTTTCAATGTAGTAAAGTTGAAGTCTATGATGAGGGCACTTGTTGTCCCAATCAAATTTACCATGACAAAAGAAGTAGAGGTTCTTGCCTCTATGCTCTGCTTCTTATTCCTCAAAAATAGTTGAAGTCTCTAGCGCGAGGCCACTTGTAGTCCCTACCAAATTTTCCATGAAAATAGAAGTAGAGGTTCTTGGGGCCTCTCGTTCATGGCCGGTGCCTCATCAAGCTCAAAGTATCATTCATACTTAAGAATATAGGTATGTACATCTTGTCCCAAGAACTTGGGGAATTCCATCTTGGTGAACTGGGTTGGTTGTTAGCACCCATTTCTTCTTGCGCGTTCATTATCACGATTTTTATCCCTTTGTTCTTCTTGGGCATTCTGTCAAATTAATGCGCCTTCTTGAAAGCCACACACCAAATTGTGGAGTTGCGTGGTCATGTTGATAACATCCTCACGGAGTTTGCTGACAACTTCCCATAATTCTTCCACAATTTGTTCAATTTTCTACATATGGCCCTCCATGAATCTTTACTTTAGTGCTCAGGTTTAGACCATTCACTTGGTTTGAAAATGTAAATTGCCAAGGATAGAGAGAAAGAAAGGAAGAGAAGAATAAAAGAGAAGAATAGAGAGAAGGAGAAACAAAATAAAGTAATAAAGACGAGAGAATTAGAGAAGAAAGACATAGGTTAAAGTGAATTACTCTTTCTAGTCCTAATTATAAGATCAAGTTGACTTTTTTGGAGAAATTAAGGAAGCTAATTAAATCACTTTAGAGTATTTATATTTATATTTTTCCTCCAAACTAATTAGTTTGACTAATAAACTAATATGTGATAGAAGGATATACAACATATGATATGATTAAGTAATTTATTTAGCTTCCTTATTCTCTCCAAAAAGTCAACCCGGTCTTATAATTAGGACCGGAGGTAGTATTAAGACGAGTCTGACATTATGATGGAATAAGCTACCTATTTATAGGCTTAATATAGGAACTCACATAATCACCTTCTAACTGCTGTTTTCTAACTAACCCTCAACAAACTTATGATTTTATTATCATTATACAACAGGTTACAACAAAATAGGAAAAATTAGAGACAATTCATGGAAAAAAAATTTAACTTACGGAGAAGAAGAGGAATATCGGACACTTCTTGCCTGTCTCACATGATTTAGCTTCAGCATCTAGAAAAGCTGTGTTTAGCTTTTTATTTCCATATGAAGTACTTGTCCAGACATTATATTTAATGGACTTATGGATGTCATCTTCATTAAAAGATTTCAACACATAGAAATTAGCATTTTCATATTGAGTCTGAAATTCAGGAAGGTTATATTTATCTCTAGAGACAAAAAGACCAAACGTTTTCTTAACAGATGATGCCTCTGATTGAAAGTTCATATCAAAACACCTGGGACCACGAGTTAGTTCTGGTGACATTTCAAGTTCTTTGCTACAACTTAACTTGTCTTTTGACATAGTTTTGCCATTCCCACTCAGGTCTCTCCTAGTTAGCTGGCAATCAACATGGGGAATAACATGTTTCTGTTTGGCTAATGCAAGACCATGAGGTAATTCTTGTGACTTTTCAACTCCTAGGTTCCAGTTTGATTTGTCGCTCCACCTAGGTTTATGAGTTGTACTTTGTGTTCCCCCAATTGGCCGGCAATCAAGAGGAACAAAGACATTTTGGGTAGCTAATGAAGGACCACAAGTTACTTCTAGTGAATTTTCAAATCTTGCGTTCCCACTTAATTTGTCTCTTGACATGGGTCTACTTTGTGTTCTCCCAGTTGGCTGGCAGCTAGTAGGGGGATGAACATGTCGTTTTTGGCTAGCTAATAAATGGCCAAGAGTTAGTTCTTGTGACTTTTCATGTTCTGGGTTCCAGGTTAATTTATCTCTTACCACGGGTCTATCATTTATACTTCGTGTTCTTCCATTATGGTGAGAGTCAGCATGGGGTAAAATATGTTGTTTTTGCTTGGCCATTGAAGTAGGTTTTCCTATTGGGTTGTGGACCCTTGGAAGGCCAACTGCTGAGAAGTTAAATTGCAAGTGAGGCACCTGCAACAAAAAATATTGACATCAAGGCACCAATCTTTTAGAGAAAGTCCTTGCAAGGGGATATGTATAATGCAATTGATGTACATTGTTTTTACTTTATAAATTGGAACAATAAATTGAGTGACAAACAAAATACTAAATACAATATGATAAATTATTTCTATCCTTCATAAATCATGTGAACTAATGAGCTGGCTTGTAATGCAACAATGACTGCAGTAACTTGGTGAACAGTAGTTATTATAAACGATGCAATAGAATAAATATCCCACAAAATGAAACAACTCACCTTCGTTATTATTTTCTTCTCCATTTTTGTATTAGGTGTGGACTTGGAAGATTCGCCAGTCAAGTTGTCATTTAACTTCAAATCATTCAAGTTTTCTAAAGTGGGAGATTTTAGACAGCCTTTTGCAGATGAGATGCTATCAGTGGTTCCATTTTGGACATCATCAGAAACTGGGGTCCACAAATTGCAAGGCAGCAGTTCTGTTGCATTGTCACCAGATTGTTGAACACATCCTACGGAAAGACAAGTATGGAGATCGAAGACAACACACATCACCATCCAAAAGATTCACATATGTATACAAGTCGTAGGCAGGTATTTATAAGTATTGTTTGTTCACATACCCTGTAGCCAAACCAAGGAAGGTTTGTCAATTAAAAAAACTGATACTGGCAACCTAAAAACTATTCCATAGATAATTGGCAAATAGACATGCTTGCGACATTTAAAGTTTATACTTTATAGAAGTTAAAAGATCAAGGTAAACAATTGAAACATACTTCATCAGGACAATTTGCATCAACAACTGAATCAGCATGCATCTTGTCAAATCCTGCAAAATAGTGAAGCAAAATGAGACTTTCCTCCAATAAGTTATACAAAATCTCACTCCAAAACATGAATTAAATGCTCAATTTTAAACACTTTTATTAATTATGCACCAATAAGACAAATTAAATAGCTTCATAACTTTTCATAGCATGACTCATGCTTGAAAGCATGAGGGTTAATTCATAATTTATGAATGATAAAGGATATCCAAATCTGTATACAGGTATGAAGCATATGTTGATATCATGTATCTGACGAAGCTATTAGAAGCATGAAATATCAGAGCCCCAGAAACAATAAAAATCAAAATATGACACCGCCAAAAGGAGAGGGAAAAAAAAAACAAACAAACATACTAACATGATGCATAAGATAAATAAATAATAAAAGAGCCATTCCACATCAATCAATGTTCATAGAATCATTCCATCCACCTTCAGCTGCACCTGACAAATCTGAATATCCTCCATAGCATTGCAAATTTACTCACTTAATCTAGTTGGCTGATATGCCACTTAAACTACTAAGAATCTGCTTGGTTTTTGAATATGCTAAAACTATGATTTGGGTGTAATTGGCTCTGCAAACTTGGTTTTAGGCAAAATTGAACTTGGTGAAAACGGAGGCTAGCCAAAAGAAGGTATATATTTCATCTTTCCTGACAATGGTTTTGGTCTTAAACGCGGTTTGGAAAATAATTACAGTGCTTGGCTTTAAACTTCCCAACCGTGGATTTGGAAATTGAGTTGTTTAGTAACCACTCTTGACAAAGAGTGGTTGGGGCTTTAAAACCAAGGTTTTAAGCCTCCCAATGTTTTTTCAAACAAGCATTAAAAATCTATTAAGCAACTTTGTAAGCCCTTTTAACTTGCTATATTCTATTTAGAATCAACAAGTCCTACTTCATTAATATAATATCAAGTGGCATAATAATATTCATTCATGAGCCGAGTGCAACACGAAGGCTATGAATAACAAGCGCTTTGTGTCAAGTTCCTCTGGAAAAGGTGTTCCCATTTTTATAAAACAATAATTTCTTTCAATTTATGAAAATTGCTCTTGTATGTTTTTAAAATTCGATCTTGTAAAGATTCTGCAAAATATTCATAAGCCATATCTTATATTCTTTTCATAGACTTTATAATTGCATTACTTAAGTACATATATAAAACAAGACTGTCAAATGAACAAGGAAAAACAATAATCACATGAATATTTCAATCAGTATGATTTGTTATATACATTTGATTCCAACTCTGTATTTCAAGCATTTTCATCCACAAAATATAACCCTTTTCAAGCGAGTATGAACACACGCATCATACATCAATTGTTCAAGTACTAATGAAAATCAAGATAAAGTGATCACGCACTTAAACCCAAAATGGTACCTAACCATTCAGTAGTTTAAATCAATCCTCCTTTCTATTCATAATGAGCTTGGGTCAGACATTATTGCAATTCTAGACAACTCTGCCTAATTCATTTTATGCTCAATTCCTATAATCTTCCAAACTTCCTCAAATAATTTAATACCAATTTTCAATATAGAAAAGTAATTAATTCTTATATCATATTTCACTCAAAGCTAGAATTAGTAGATTTCATTCTCAATTCCATAAAGTTTCCTTCTCCAGTATTAAATCAAACACTTCAAGACCATTCCACAAACCAACTCATAATCATTTAACAATCTTAATTATTCATAAACAAATATCTCATGTGCATCTTCAAATTTATTTATAAACAATCACTATGACCGCAATTGATTGTAAAATCATGGAACTTCCAAATTTTATCGTTACACAAGATTTGCATCATAATCATGCGGAATAGGGTTTCAGTTCTTCTTCACCATCAAGATGGCTTAAGTCTATTCTCTTCCAAACATTCCATCAAAGACCTAGTGGGCAATCAATCTTATCTCAAATCCAAAGTTGGGTTTATGATACGTTAATCCTCTCTAGTTATTCATTTTAAATTTAGCTCCCCTAACAAACATTTTATAAAACATCTATCATATTAATGAATGAAATTAGGGGGGAAAAAAGCTTCTTTTTTCTCTGATTTATTTTGAATCTTAATCGGCCTCCTATATTCACCCACAGCAGCTGAAACATTGAAGGAAAAAAAAAAAAGATTTAACACCACCCACCCAGAAAAAAAACAAAGAGGAAACTGGACGCAACTTCAGTCTACACAAACAGCCACACAATTTTAGGAAATAGAGGAGTTAGAGCTTACCCAAAACTACACTTGCAGCAGCGAAGGGAAGGAAAAAAAAAAAAAAAGATTCATTACATTACAGCACACCAACACACAAGGAACAGGAGACAGAGACCCAATCAAAGAAGCAAATGCAAGGAAATAAGCTTACAACCACCACAACGTCGGCTAAGGAGAAGAGAGGATTAAAACGCCGATCAGAGGAGGAAAGGAAGCAGCGACCCGATATATTGAGCAGTTGAGGAAGATGACGTCGGTGGTCCCTGACACACCGGCGACGGCAAGGAGACCAGCAAACGACGGTGCGGAGCGACGAAGAGAATGGTGATCTCGTTGAACAGGCTACGAACTCAGCAATATGATCAGGAGTTTATCTCACATACTCGTGAGCGAGAAAAAGAAAAACAATTACTAGAGCCAGAGCCGAGCCGAGCTGGGTAATCAGCATCAACCCGTAGAGCCCCGACGTCGGGTCGGCCAGTTTAAATAGATTGAGTTTATAAAATTGAGCCCTTCAAATGAAACGTCGGGTAGACAGTTTAAATCCTGAACTTTTTTTTTTTTTTTTTTTTTTTTTTTTTTGATACATGTGAGGGGAAAGGGAATGGGAAAGGGGAGGGGGCGGGATCGAACCCGCATACATGGGGAAGGCCAACTCTAGGAGCCGACATGGAAACCATTCGCTAGGCTAAGCGCAACCGCCCGAACTTTTAAGGACGGTATAAAATGAAACTAGTATAGGCCAGCGCAATGGGCTGGTGAGTGGACGTTATGTAAAAAATAATTTAGAATTAAAATAATATTTAGTAGTATAGAATACACTATGACCCATATAAAGATATATATGAGTGGAGAGATGATACTATAGTAGTTTTGAATTTCATTTCTCAACTTGTAAATAAAATACTCAAAATTGCTCTATATAAAAAATCATAATTAATTTATTGGAATCCCTATTTTTTCTATTGGGTAGCTTCCAAAATTTGAACATTTGCACATATTTATATTTATAATTATAGTATTACGTTCATTTTAAAGATCTAAGAAGGAATAATCAAAATATTAAATTAAATATTTATTTAATATTTTGTATCTACCTCCCACATTATAATTAATTTACAAAATATTATGTAATTGCCTCCTTCATTATCTATCTTTCACACTCATTACTATTATTTTTTATTTTAGTATTTTGAGCTTGCAATTTTGCTTTTGGCCAATGAGAGGGAAGATGCTTACTACTCTAATCAAGAAAAGTCGTAATTA
Source organism: Acacia acuminata (assembly GCA_019022655.1). Lineage (NCBI taxonomy): Eukaryota > Viridiplantae > Streptophyta > Magnoliopsida > Fabales > Fabaceae > Acacia > Acacia acuminata. Next base: position 981,468 of record JAFJYI010000283.1, read on the forward strand.
ATTTATTGGAATCCCTATTTTTTCTATTGATTAGTTCCCCTAAATTTAAACATTTGCATATATTTATATTTATAGTTATCATAACTGCATCTCATTATTATGATTATTATTATTTTAGTTTTTTGATGCTACAATTTTGCCGACGTGTCAATGAGGGAGATGTTTACAATTTTGGGCGGTCAGGATTGAAGACGATGAGAGATGGGCGAGGGACGGCCAAGTAGAAATCGACTCTAAATTTACTTTGACGAGATAGTAAAACAAAGAGGATAGGCGGCAAGTGCAAAGAAATTGTAGGCATGAATAATAAATTAAAAACAATAAGTAAAGGAGTTATTTTTGCAATTGGTAGAATAAAAAGGACAGTGTCAAACAGAAGCCGTTCATCGCTCTACTTTTAAATAGGTATGATTAGGCCTAAAAATGCCAATATTATAGGGTCTAGGGCTTAAAAAAGGCTAGCCCTCCAAGGCTAAGGGTGGCTTGTTAGACACGTTAAAATTTTTTTTTTTTTTTTAACTTGTCCAGTTGGTAGTTTCACTTACCCCGTTGACCGAGTCTCGATTGTGATGGTAATTTAAATGTATTTTATTTTTGTTATAGAGTAATTTGTCCATCTAACTATACTTTGATTTTATAATTTGGTTTATTATTTATTTTAGAAAAAGATTATTGATGTATTCATACAAAGAAGAGAAGAAATTTTTGATATTTTTACTTATAAATCAGAGCCAACTACTAAAAGTGAAACACAGCCAAATGTCTTTGAAACTGATGATAGTGGGGAAGAAGATTAAATCGATAGTTATCATATTCATTTTGTTTAGTGGTAAGCTTCTAATGCATTGTATAAGTTATTGATGGACAATAGTTTACTTTTGATTATAAATTAGTGATTATGTTTGTTTGTTGCATGATGTGTGTGTTGTTTAGACCTTAATGTTAACAATATTTATTTGATAAATTCAACTTTAATTATTGTAATTTACTAATTATATTTCTTAAAAAAACACAGAAAAATAGTTAAAATTTAGGGGAAAAAAATAGCTTCCGCCAAAGCTCGCATGCTCTCGGGCCAAGCCTTGAAAACAGATGTTGTCGTTTTGGGCCTTGTTCTTTCAAAGACTGGTCCTAATTCTCAGCTCTAAGTACTACTATGTGCAAGAGCAAGTTGAATTTTTCTCTCCCCCAATTCAAGAGCTTGACTATGGGCTTAATTAAGGTTGTCACTCTTGGGTTACTCATGTGACGCATATACTCCTATGATGTACATAAGTTGGTTTTCTTAAAATAGAATTTATTTGTCATAACTAGCTTTTAATGAAAAAAAAAGCTTAATATATCCCATCAATAGATATGACTTGGAAAAAAATTATAAACTTGAGAAATATTAAATTGAAGTCTTATTTAAATTACCAAATCTAACCTCAAACTAGTTCTTATATTCGTGGTCTATTTGCTATGGGGGATTTGGAGGGAAGAGAGAGAGAAAGAGAGGAAATATATATATATTTTTTTGATAAATTGGATTTAAAAAAATTTAAGAAATGGAGTCACAATATCAATATCAATATATGTATATATATATATATATATATATACAATATCTCATCTTTCAAGCCGATCTGCTCAACAACTTAGACCGGCTCTCCTCACAAAACATTGTAGCTAAGCTGGGTCGAATTTTGAGTAAATAAAATATTCATACCTTTGACTTCTTCTCAGTCGTGTCATGCAATTACTGGGTCAGCAACGGGATGGCTCAGTCACAAGCCAAAGTAGATACAAAGAAGAAGACTACTTTTTGAATAGTCTCGTCGAGTCAGCACTAGGATGGTTCGCCATGGGCCAAAGTAGATACAAAGAAGAAGACTACTTTTTGAATAGTCTCGTGGAGTGAGCACTAGGATGGCTCGACACGGGCCAAAGTAGATACAAAGAAGAAGACTACTTTTTGATTAGTCTTGTGGGGTCAGCACTAGGATGGCAGAGTCATGGGCCAAAGTAGATACAAAGAAGAAGACTGCATTTTGAATAGTCTTATGGCTAACATTTCCCTCTGGCCAAAGTCACGGCAAGAAGAAGACAATGGCATAGTCACAGGCATTAGCTTGAGGCATCAACTTCGAGGTTAAATCACCAAGAAGAAGACACAAACGTTTCCCTTCTAACAAATGCATGTTTGAGGCACGAGCTTCGGGTTTTAATTCCTAAGAAGACTACGTTGCGGCTTAGGCACCAGCTCAATTCCATGTTTTAAAAGTTGTAGCTCCTTTTCTGCTTTCAGTGGGTGCCCTCTCTTTTGGGTTAGCTATAACCTAACTTTCCAATTCCATGGATCATTTGGGATGGGGTTTTGGGGCTTCCATGTTGCCTTTGTCGTGTTGCTTTCGACAAGCCTTACTTGCATCGCCCGACCTCTGCAGCTTCTCTTAGGACCAGCATTTGTCCTACCGCATCCCTTTTTGAATTGGTCCTAGGGTTTTGTGATTAGAGCTGCTTGCCTAGCGATGCTTTTGGATCCATCCAAGATGTTGGTCATTCCTTTTGCCAGGATCTCCAATGTGTCATGATCTCCAACAAGCATAGAGATCAATACTCCATCCCTTTCTCGTTACAAGTTCGTGTTCCATTTTTAACTATGTTGCAAATATGTTCCATTTTCATAAAAATATATTTATGATACATTATGCGTTTTTTGTCATATCTGCCTTTTTCTGTATGTTATATGGTTAAAATGACAAAACCTATTATATATGGGTTTCTTCTATATTATATTTGAGTCCTTTCATCGAAACATCTTTTATACTATTTTTCGACGAACTATCGATGAACAAAATAGTTTAGACCATGTTTTTAGATGTCGATTTATTCCTACCAATTTTTCACCCTCGATCATCCATAAAAGGACTCAACCACGTTGTTTGGATTCATCATCAAAATCAGTTCTTCATCAATCCTTAGCATAAGTATATTATTCATCATATCTTTTCTATATTTCATCCTTTCACAGTGCATGCTTATTATTCTCTTAACGTAACTTCTAATTTTGTAGGTTTCACCATGGTGCGTTGTGCTTCACTTAAGAACTTGGATGATTTCAACTGATCGGTGGGTTGTTGAAGTCGAGTCTTTCGCAAATGAAATTTTTACTAAAATTTAGCCCCAACTGAATTGTTTTGTGTTTCTAATTGATGAAGAGGTATATTTCAACTTTAGATAATAATCATGAATTGTTTTGCATTTTGATGGTCTTCATTAATTTGTCAGCCCCATCTATTACACAATTGTTTTGTGTTTTGATAGTCTTCATTAATTTTTCTTTTTAGATTGTTAATATCTATAACTAATTAATGTTTGATACATTCCTTTATTTACATATGAATATCAGGTATGACAATTCAAGCAAGTGTGCAGACCAAGAACCTCCTTGATAAATTTCACCTCTCAATTATTGAAGGCCAAATTTACAAGTTTACTAACTTTGAGGTCACTTCAAATGTTAATTAGTACAGAGCAAGTACCTATCCATTTAAGATAACATTCACTCCTCGGACGTACTCTACAGAAGACATTACTACAATTCCAATTTATGCCTACTCATTTTTCCTTATCCTTGGAATCATGAAAATTGATTTTCATCATCTTGTGGAAAACCTTATTGGTATATTATATATATGATCCTTCATATCTATTTTTTATTTGTTAAGTATTTTTTCCTTATGAATTTAACTCAATTATTTGATTATCATAATCTATCTATTTGGACACAAATGTATTGGCATTTATGAAATCAATAGGCACATTATAGGAGTTCCGCCAAGACAATGAGATGAAAAATAGGCTACATCTGTTACTGGCAAATTCCGAGTAATGCAAATATCACAACATTTAATAGATTTATCCAATGACATGTTTTCTTATATTTATATTCATAGTAGGTAATGAATGCAAATTTCAAGAACAATGAAATGGAGTTCACTTTGTTTGATAATTGTTCTCAAGCAACTGTATGTAATATTTCATCAGTTTTTTTTTCCATTGAGACTTAAAGTATAATTGATCATTTGTGGTTTCATGATGGCTTACAAGGAGATTTGTTTGTAATCAACTGTCATATTCATAAACTTGAAACAAAATACAATTGGAATTATGATGGATGCTCAAAGTGTGGGTCAAAGGCCAAATTAGATTATCCTTCATTGATTTGTCTCCTCTGCAAGAAAATACTAGAATCAATTGAACCAAAGTAAAAGAGTCAATTTCTTCCCAGAAATTATTGAGTTATTACATTAGTCTCATATAATTCTAACTTAGTTCATGTGTGACAAGATGAAGATTTATTATCTTGTCAAAGACAAAATTTGGTCAAATTCTGTCATTTTCTTGGATAAACTTGTTGTTCAGTTGGTTAAGAAGACAACATCTGAATTGAATCATTTACTAAAGGAGGTTAACATTGTCTACATAAAATACCATATACTATATCATCAAATGTCATGATTAATTGGGTCCATTTGTTATTAACAGGATGATTGTGAGTTTAACTTTACTGATGAGTTAGACCTTCTGGTTAGAAAGAATGTTTTGTTGAAACTAAAGATGAATGACTATAACAAGAAGTATCCCACTTCTAGCATCAACGTTAGCCAATACACCATTTGTGAAGATCTTTTGAACCAATTCAATGTAGCAAATACGGAGATTTTTCAATTCTCAACTACTCACGTGTTGTGTCTTTATCAAATATGTATTTTTCCCAGTGGTAAAGAATTTAAATATTTTTTCTAACACTTACATTTTTAAAAAAAAAAGTTACTCAGAAGGGAGTTCTAAAGTGAAGGTAACTGTGGAGAGTGTTGAAGCCCAAAATGGTGCTCACAACATTTTTGTGAAACTTGTAGTTGAAGGTGTTACTCCACTCTAACACCTCTTGAAGATAACACCATATTTGACCTTTCTTAACATGTCACCCCTACTCCTGTTAAGGGGAAAAGAAGGATAACCAACAAGAGAAATGTTGTTAAGGATGACTTAACAACTACTTCTCATGTGTCTTTTGCTGGTCCTGGTGAGGAAAGAGTTTCAAAATTGATAAAGCAAGAGAAGTAGTTCAGAGTGAATTAGGTTGTTGTGTGGCTTTTTTAGTCATACACTTCTAGGACTTAGTTCTAGTGTGGGTTTAATAAATGTTCTACGTTTTTAAGGTTGTTATGGTTTGATTCTTCTATGTATTGTGACCTCTTTCAACTTTAATTCAGAATTCCTATGAGTTTTAAACCCATGTGCAAGGGCAAAGAATGTACAATCTTTGCCTCACATAAACCACTAGGCTTCCTCCCGGTTGTTTTCAAACATTAGAATAGTGCATTCACTTTCAGTGACAATAGTGCATTCACATCACACAAAATTGCCATTCTAGCAACATCTACAAGTCAAACATAAGGGAAAACTTTTTGGACTGTAAGGGCCCGTTTGGTACAAGGAACTTTTGAGGAGGAAAAGGAACAAGAGGAGGGAAAGGAACTTAAAGGAAGGGAAATGAAGATTTGAAAGTTGAGGGAAGATGGCTTGAGTTGTTTGATAGGAAGAAAATGAAGGGGTAGTAGTTGTAAAGAATTAGGAAATGTCTATTTTACCCTTAAAAAAAATTAATTCAATAAAAAAGAAATTTTTTTTTGCTAAAATATATTTAAAAAAAATATGTTCTTGTTAAGTTTGAACTCGTGTAAAATTTGGTTTTGCCAAATTTGAACTTTCCGCCCAGTTCGAACTTCCTCCCAAGTTTGAATTTGGGGGTAAATCTATCCAAAAATGTGAATAGTGATGTGGAAACTTAATTGGGTTCCTGGGCACTTGGCACACTAAACGCATTTTCAGGAGGGAAATCTATTAAGTTCCCATTCCCTCTCCCAAGTTCTTTGTACCAAACGGGCCCTAAGTGTCTTTCACCAGAAAGACATCAAATGGGTTAGTTTATATATCTTCTGTCTTACTATTCTTCCCAATACACAATTAAATAGTTCTTCAATTGGAAATCACAATCCTAATGTCTCCTCCTTAAATTACCCCGGTATCACCACTCTATCTTTGAATAGCTACAAGAATAATAATAAGATGAGAGGAATTTTAAATATCTTTCAGAGATCAAAAGAACACTAAAGGAGATTTAAAAAAAAATCCTATATCTTGCATGCACAAACACATATGTTGATTTGATATAAAAATGTCAACACTTTTCTTTTAGTATGCAAGCTATTAGAGGCAAAAGACTCACAACTGTAGACACAAATACATACCAAAAACTATATAGAACCACTCAAAAAGTATTTAAGTAAATAAGTAAATAAATAGATAAAGACATAAGCTACAAACAAATACCTACTTGTTTGTATATTTAATAATAAAAAGACTATGATCAACAGGTTTTTGAACAAATACCTAGAACATAGATGCACAACACAAATAACAACAACAGACAAATGTCAGAAAACAAAAACTAAGATAAATCAGTAAAGTAGTAACCATAATACGTGGTAAAATATGGAGTGTAACGCCTCGAATTTTGGACCCTAAGAATTGAGAATAAGTTTAAAATAGGCGGACGACTAGGCCCAGTTCAAGAAGAGTCCCAAGAATGTCGAGAGTTAGGAAGACTCCCTGGGACCAAGCAACTCGGCCATACGGGTCAGTGGACCTAGTATGTACAAGTCATGGGATTAAGGTGCTAGTGTAAAATGGGCATAGGAGACGTATATGATGTAATCCTGGTTGGAAAGGATGCCGCTTAACTATGTCCTGAGGTATAGGACAGTTAGTTGAGCGGAAATATGCCGATATAAGTAAGCATATGACATTTTCAGGGCAGTCATAAATGTCCTGCGTTTTTGAAGAAAATAAGAAAGGAAGAAAGAGAGAATGTGTATCTGGACCAAGTGCAGAAGAAAGAGTCAGTAATAGTGGTGCTACGTCGGACACCTGGCATTTCGGGATCAGAAGTTGGATTATCGGGTAGCACGCATTACGAGGTGGATCTAAGGTACTGGAATAAAGGTTTCTTGCTCCCCAAGGTATTTTGTTCCGTCCACCTATGGTCAAGGAAAAGAGACTGGTGATCCAGGCCCACACAAGTCCAGTTGAGTGGCACGAGTTACGAGGAAGGTGTACCTCACAGAGGGATGACGAAATTGGTAGGCCCAGAGGAGAGAGAAAGTGACTTGGAGGAAAATAAAAGGTCACATCATGTAATTATGAAGAGAGAGAAGGGTCACATCAAGTAATTATGATGAGAGAGAAAGATAAAATAATCAGAATTAATCTAGACCACACAAATTGGATTTGATGTGACCAATGAAAGACAAGTAATTATGACACCTAAAGGGGTAATTATTGCATATCTTAGGGCAGATCACGTGGGTCCCACGGTCTTGGAAAGAGAGCAGTGCAAAATGACCGTTTTACGCCTGGGCCAAAAACCTACAACTAGCAATACCAGAGACCACCACCAGGGGCAATTTGGGAATCTTATTTTTGGGCCTAAAAAGGCTTACCCATCTGCCCAAAGGATTTCTCTAGAACCCTTGAGAAGCAAGTAAAGAAATGATAATTAAATCCGAAGAATTTTCCCAACCGTTGGATCGTGATCAAGGTTGGATAAGGACCCCACCCTTGGAGCCTATAAATAGGACACTTCTCCCTTCATTTTCCATCAGCCATCATGAGCTCAAGTGAGGGAGAGGAAGTTCCAGCTGAAGGTCTTGCTCCAAGGAAGAGGAAAGCACCCGCAACCGACATCCTAAGGGAAGCCCCTAACCGACGACTTGGAAACTCTTATTTCTGCCTATGGTGATTTTTGTGGAGTGGTAGTAGGATTTTGATATCTTTGAGGTTTCCATTGAGTCCAGAAGGTGTTTTTTTTGTAGGGTCAAGAGTGATCACCTTTTTCCAAACCCTAAAAGCTTAAGTTTTTATTATACGAAAATCATTTCTGTTCTTATGGTTTCGGGCAGCGAATGGAACTCGGTAGTTTTGGAGTGGTAAATGAATTCCCTTTGCTCTGAAATTTTACATGGTGAAATTAGACCTCCTAAGGATGATTTGGATATAATATTTTGTGTCATTTGGAGTTTCCAACCAAGAGATATTTTAAGTTGAAAATGACCTAAAAACCTGGATTCGGTCTCGGACCAGTGGCTAATGTTTGGGAATAAGGACATGTCTCGAACCCAGATGACTTTGGTAGTTATTTTTACTATAAAATAGACATCCTAATGGTTCTAAGGCCACTGATTAATTTATTAAAAATCGACAAAGTTGGGTCAGAGGTTCTAGAAAATTCTGGTGCTATGCGAATTTATGGATCTTGAAGTAAAAGTTTGGATATGTGATTGAAAGTGTGATATTTTGTTCTAACTAGGGTGTTCACTGAGGCCCTAGGCTAGGTGGTCGGGGTTGGCCCCCTGACTGCTGAGGCCCTTTCGCGCGCTAAACCCAAGGATTTGTCTTGACCAGGGGGTCCTGCGGAGTACATGCCATGTTTGTATTCCTGATTGTGATTTACATTACATGCATTGCATACATATTGTATATGAGTTTAACAGTTACTCTGGCGTTCAATTTTGAACTCCAGACTGGCTTAAAAGGTATAGGTGCAAGGCAGTAAGCCGGTTGGACTGTGAAAAAGATATGGGTAAGAGCAATGAAGCTGAGGATTAAAGACGCTTGGAATGCCTTATCTCACTTTGTATATTCTTATGACTGTATCGACTTAGTTATTGCCCAGTACTTACGTTGGACTATTGTACTCCCCTATGGGGATTATTTTATATAATTGTTTGTACATTTACCAGTATATTGTAGTTGTCCAAACCGATCCTATGCTCTACCGCACACACTCTGATATATGTTCAAAGTGATTATTTGACAAAGGAAAGGTAATAAGCGATGAGGATCTTTCTAACCCACCACCCGAAAGGGTGAGGCCGATAGGGGTGCAACATGGAGTCGTCAGAAGCTTACACATTAGTCCTTAAATAATTTGAAAAGTCAATGAGAAGGTATGGCTTATTATTTTTCCTGCTAACAAATATATAAGCTCATCATCATAAACAAAATTTGCAATAGATTTAAGCCATTTAGTCATAACAAGATCAGTCTAATCAATGAAGATGATACAACAAAGGAATAAAACATATCATCAAGCGCATGCCACACTTCCAATGAAACTACACAATGCTATTGCGTCATAATGTACTACTAACAAACCTATCACAAGCAACCATCCTTCGCTAGGCCCTAGCTCTAATCATTTTCATTTTGGGATTACAAAAGTAATAGTGTAGCCATCATTGTATTGCAAACTCAAACAACACCAAGCTCATAGTATACCTGATGTAAAAATTCTCAATATTGAGCAGGAAACAATAGAGGGATGTGTTTGTGGCAAGAGCCTATTAAAGGGAGGCAAAAAAAGCGAAGATAGAGAAGGCCAAAATAGAAGTCAGTGTAAAAAATATATCAAATAAAATAATGATAAAAATATTTGTTTGTCTAAAGTCAGTGGATATAAAAGCTTTGATTGTAATATTTGTTTGTTCTTAGGAAATACCACAACAAAAATGATTTTTTAAATGTAGGAAATACTGAGGCTACATTGATCAATATTCCTTTCTTCCATATCAATTACAGCCAAAGATTTTTTATGTTCTAATGTGAATCAAGTTTCCTGAAAAATAGAAATTGTAGTTTAAAAATCATAATACAATGAATCCAGATAAATCAAAATATCAAGAAAAATAGATATACGACAGTATCCAGAAAACCACATATAGATGGCCTAACTTGCAAATGGAAGTAGCATGCAGTTTTAACATCTTTGAGCAATCTGCAAAATCTTAACTCGCAAAAGGGAGTCTAATGAGTTGTCAAAAAAATATATATACTCATTTAAGCATATTGTAAGACTTTATCATCTATCTTCTGAGTGAAAGTAGATATAATGACAATATTTGCAGTGTTAAGACTCTATCTCAACATTATTGTACAACAGATATGCATGTCAATAAAACACAAGGACAAAATGTGCTGAAAGGTAACATCTTTGAGGAACCTGCAATAGCTAAATACGCAAAATATAGTCTAATGATGCAGGAAGATTATAAAATGCATATATAGCATGTAAGTCAAAATGACAAAAAGTTTACCTAATATTATTGACAACATATTGGCCAAGTTTCATTTTTTAAGGTCATGGATATGTTGCTCATGAAAAAGTATAACGCAAGCGCTGATAGTAATGTCATAACCAAAGCAATATAATAATCAACTATATACATGAATATAAAAGAGAAATAATCTCATTAGGACAAAAAGATTGAACAAAGAATACAAACTTTTCAGATTGAAAGCGACATCTCAAACAACCTTTTTTGGCAAGTAGTCCTTCCTCATATATCATGATGGTCAAGATAAATGGCATCACATAAGTGTTTAAGGTATCTTGGTTTATGTCCCTGTAAAAAAGGTATGCATCTTATGAGTCAACCTAAAAAAAATATGTTAAAGATCTACCTCTAACTCAGAAAGGGACAACATGTTATGTACTTTCATTGAACACTCTTCATGTTTCTTTCTAAATGTTAAGTCACCATCATTATCCTCTTAGGTTCTATTAGGATGGCATGATTTCCTTGTCATCACTTCTGTTGCAACAACATGTACTTGAATATATGATAGCTGAAATATTCTGGTCTTATGGCTTCTTTATTAGGATGCCCTGCATTGATTACATGTTTTCAAGGAATGAACATTTTCTAATATGAGCTTCATCCCACATCATCAATCCCCACACTCCCTTTGCTAGCCAGTTAGGGACAGACTTATAAATTGCATTTGGATAGCTTGCAAAAGTTGAAATCTCATGTGTCAATCTCACGAAGTATTTAACACTGTGTACTCTAATGTGTCAAGAGTTCCACCTGAGGAAGCTCCTACACATAGATGTATCCGCAATGAAACTATGATTGAAGGATTTCGACGTAGTGATAGCCTATGAAAGTTGAAATCTCATGTGCAGAAGGCCTGGTGGTGGGGTGGCAGATCCCGTGAAGATGGCTTCTCGTCGTCTTTCAATCCTGAGGACCTGGCGAACTAGAAACACCTGTGGTATCAGCTTCATTCTAAAACTATGGTTTTGGGTGTCTTCTTCACAACGTTAAAAACATAGCCTGAAATGAAATGAACCTAAGCTTTGCCTCTAGGTGTCGTCTTCCCAATGTTAAAACTACCCTCCCACATAACAGAAGACCTGATGAAACATTCAGCATCAAGGGAAGTACTATAGGGAATGATGTCTTCGTCTTACCCAAATCATAGCACTCCATGTAAGTATATTTATTTGTATATGTAACATCCTAATTTTACTTTTATGATTTAATTATAATTACAAAATAATTATATATGATGATTGTAATTCAATTGTAATTGTGGGGAAAATAATAAAAAAAGAGAGATAAAAATGAAAAAAATATTTTTAAAAAATATATAGTTGGGTCTTTGGTGATAATTTTCCCTGTCTAAAAAAAGGAGTAGCATGTGGAAGAAGAAGATTTTGTTTTTTTTTTTTTGGAGTGGGCAGCAACTTTGACAATAGGGAAGGTGTAATCATTACACCTTCCCCCCCAGGTCTTTTATATATCTATACATACATACATAGATGTGTGTGTGTGTGTGGTTGGGGGGGATGAGAGGATGAGATAGAGAGTGAGTGAGAAAGTGAGGAAGGAAGGAAAGGAGGAAAAAAGAAGAGGCTAGAGGATATTTTAGGGTATGTTATTTATCTTATAAGATCATTTAGATAGTTCAATTAACTTCTTTTCAACAAAATTTCTTCATGAAAGTTGTTCACATATTTTTATCTTTCTAATGAGGGTAATATTATGTTGGTTAGTGAAAATTTTGAGGTTAGGATTTTAGAAAAATTTTGATTTTTGACAATAACTGACTATATATGTGTATAGGATGATGAATAACTAATTTTAATTGGTTTAAATTTGTTGATTGGTTATTGTATGAATAAATTTTTCTATTTAAGAAGTTTATGATTTATATCCTACTTGATATTTCTACCAATTAAATGTTGTATAAATAATTTATTTTGGCTTAATAGAGATATTATTGAAATTTTAATTGGTTTAGTTTTGAAATTCAAAAGTCTAAACCGTCATTTTTTTTAAATTGGAAGGACTAAACTGTCATTTATGAAATTTGAAGTACTAAATGGATATTTTTAAAATTTAAACCCCAAAATGTCATTTTTCAGTTTTTATTATAATCTATATATTTTGAGTTATATAAGTTATAATTGTAATGATGTAGAGCTTTCTTGCGGACTAGGGGATTGTTCGTGTTTTACTCCTCAAGATAAGATTTAGCTTAGAGTTGAAGTAATCGAGGTTAATTTATTCTATATGCTTGTTTTGTTGTAAGGTGTTTTCTAAACCTTACTTTCATATGTACTACTTGTATGTATTCTGAAAAATTATGTGTACACTTGAATATGAAATTATTTCAATGAAGAAGTGTATTTTCCAATATTGACACACACACACACACACACACACACACACACATATATATATAACACACACACACACACACACACACATGTATATGAGTGAATATTGTTATTGAGATTGTTATGATGTATGTTTTGGATGTTGTATATAAAATACTAATTTTGTAAAATGTTTTTGTTATAATGTTTGTTATGGGATGTTGTATATGGAATAATATATTGTACGATGTTTTTGAAAATTAGAGTGACTGTTGTTAATTTGTTATGAGATATGTTGGGTTGTGTGGAAGATATTTAAGGTGAAATTGTTCCCATCGGCTCTCTCATTTCTGGCCCCGAATTTGAGTTGAATGTTTTGGGCGAAAACTTCCCTATCACGATATATCAGTGGTAGCATAGGAGGGGACAATATTTTTAAAGTGACTAGCTAACCTTAGCCAGGTATACTAGATTGATAGGTTGTACCACATCTAGAAGATATAAGGATGAGTAGGGATAGTTCTAATTGTTGTTTATTATTATGTATTACTTACAAATATTATTATTATGTTAGTAAAATTGCTTCTCTGACTTGCAGTCTTTTCCAACTCAAAGTGTCCTTTTTCACGTGCATAACCTTCAGTAAATATAAATTTTCACCTCCAAAATATATTAAAAAATGTTCTTGTTGATACTTTTACCTCTTATTTGAAAAAAAAATGTTGCAAGTCCCAAACCAAGCCCCTCCAGTTACAATATTTATTGGAAAAGATGAACCCAATATACAGTTACTATAACAAATGTTGCTTCCAACTTAGTGAATCGCTTTGCAAGTAGTACCTATCTATATAACTCTTACTATAACTATAATTATCTTTCCATTTGGGGTATGCCTATGTTTTTCTTAAGTTTGTTATGCTTATCTGAAGTATCATAAAGAGATGTTAATTTTTTTCTATCAAGTGTGTTATTGGTAGTCATATTGATTATCATCACGATAAGCTCTTATATTATGTTTCCCAAAAGAGTCATTCCAACAAAATGGGAAACATCCATTCATAATAAGTCGTAGGTTTAGAAAATCATAATTTCAGTTACAATGAGAAGACAAAACACATCATGAAGAGAATCCACCAAACCGCAAATAATGGTTAGGTATTCATTATATACTTGTGCCATAAAACGCACTAGGAAGAGAATCCACCAAACTGCAAATAATGGTTAGTTATTCATTATATAGTTGTGCCATAAAGACTAAAAGTGGTTATATGTAAATAATGTAGTATGGTTAGTTATTCATTATATAGTTGTGCCATAAAATGCACCAGGAAGAGAATCCACCAAACTGCAAATAATGGTTAGTTGTGCCATAAAGACTAAAAGTGGTTATATGTAAATAATGCAATATTCATTTCTACTACTATTTCTGGCGCTATTGCCGCATCGCTCATCGCTACTACTATTGCTATTACTACTACGCTGCTACTATTGCTACTACTCCTGTAACTACTCCTACTCTTGCTGATTCCGCTATTGCTATTGTTGTCTTGCTATTGTGTCTTCGCTCGCCACCGCCACCCCGCGCAATTCATCGCTACTCCTCTTGCTTTAGTTTTTGTCCAAGTAGTCCTTGAATTTTTACTAATTTCTACTACTACTACTACTACCACCACCACCACCACCACTACTACCACCACCACCACCACCACCACTACTACTACTACCACCACTACCTACTACTACTTTTAGGGGTTATGCCATTGCTTTTATCATTTTCTCACTTTTGACCAAATTTTCCAGAATTTTTACCACAACTTTGAAAAATCATATCTCATTGCACAAGTGTCCAAATGAGGTGATTCCAAAGCTTATGGATTCATTATTAAGCCTAGTTTCAATGAAAGGTGCTTCCAAAAGCCAGATATACACATAATAATCATGTTCAATCAAATAGTGACTACTGCCTAGTTTGCATTCCAGAACTATAGGTTATTGTCAAAAATTCATATCTTTATGTACACATGTCCAAATTTGACAAATGACTTATGAAATTAAAGCTCATTATGTCTACTTTAATCATGGAAAAGTTCATAGTTATTGGATACCAATTACTATCCCAAACACTTGGTGCAATTTCACTGCCATATACAAACAAACAATGGTAGTTTTGGGGTTTTTGAGCAATTCAATTACAAAGCTTCCAAAATTACTACCTAACCTCTATCCTACACAATTTTTAATTTTAAAAAACATTGCAATCATCAAAATGGACAAAATTCCACTCCTTAGAAATGCCTGGGGTTTGAGCAAAATTAAGGCTCAAATATAACAATTTACCAATTCACACCTTATTCACCAAACTAGGTTCATATGTTCCCCAAATCATCATATAATCACATATTCATGAACAAATCATTATAAGGATCTAAGAGCCCAAGTTGGACAAAAAAAATAGGGTTTCATAACATATTCAAAAAATCATCCAAACCTTAAAACCAATCGGTTCAAAATGCGGTTTATGCTTACCTATTCACAATTCTATGTTCGGTTTGGAATTTTGACAACAACTCGGTCTGATGACTTGAAAACCTTCCTATAAGAAAACTAAATTATAGAATTGAAGCTCTCGAGGTGTAGAATAATATGTTTATTAAGGGAGTTCTTCGATTGGAGGTGGTAAGGTAGGAGATTTCGCTTGATCTAGTTTTCTCTTTCCTCTTTCATTTCATATACCATTTTTGAAGGATTTTTGAGCTTCTCTCTCTTTCTTCTCTTGGTCGGGTCGACTTAGATGAGATTGAAATGAGTATATTGGATATTAAGGAAGTGTAGTGGTGGTGAGCTTAGAGGGAAAATTAGGGAGGGTAATGTGTCACTTGACTTTTCTTCTTCCTTCCCTTTTTGACTGAGATTTTAAGATGAGAAGGTGAGATGACTTGACTTATTTAATTAATTGGTAAGCCGAGTATTGTGGAATTCATTCCAATATAATCTCATTTGATCCTCTACAAGACTTTTATTTGCAACTTGGTTCATTATTCATTTAGTTGCAAATATTGGAAATGTGTTAGAAATAAATCCTTAATTCCATGTAAGGACTTTTCTTCCTCAATTAACTTCTCTAGGCCATAGAATATTGCCTCTAACTCTAAAATTTCTAGGCTAAAATTATCCCCTTGCTATTTCTCCTTAATTTATTCGTTTTCATGAAAATTCAAGAAAAAATAGGCCTTAAATTTCAAATTATCAATTTTATAATCATTTAGGTAATTTTCTAATCCCAAAATTTGGGATATCACAACTCTCCTCCATATAATAAATTTCGTCTTCAAAATTTTTTATACATCTTAAGAGTCAAATTATGGATAACGCTTCTTCATATCCTCTTCGGCTTCTCATGTTACTTCTCTAGGATGCAACCCCTTCTAGACCAACTTTACGAACAAAATATTTCTGTGTCTAAGCTATTTCTCTTGACGATCAATGATCCGGTTAGGCTTAACCACATAAGTATGGTCATCTTGTATATCATTATCTTCGTACTCGATGACATCTTTAGGGTCGGTTGGTCTTTCTTCAATTGAGAGACATGAAATATGTCATGGAGTCAGCTTAGATTTTGGCGTAAGGCTATCTAATATGCCATTGGTCCATGTTTCGCCAAAATCTCAAACGGACTAAGGTAGCGAGTGTTAGTTGTCCATGTGTTTTGATGATAAGCGACAATTGTAAACACAAGATGAGTTTTGTCTTTGGTAAGTTGAAAAACTTAGTGTCAAAGACAAACTCGAGTTTTGGATTCAAAACTCAAGTTTTGGACTTGACAGAGAGTAACTCAATTTTAATGAATTGAGAAAACTCCAGTTTGAGTAGGTAAACTCGAGTTTTGGTCTTACAGAGAGCACTCCAAGTTTTTCACATTTAGACAAACTCTAGTTTTCACCATACAGAGACTCTTCAATATTTTTTAAAGTAAACAAAACTCCAGTTTTCATTTGGAAACTCGAGTTTTAGACATACAGAGAGCTTCCAACATTTAAGCCAAAGAAAACTCCAGTTTGCACTTAGCCAAGAATTTCCAAGTTTTCCAAAAGCTTTGAGAAAACTCGAGTTTGTATTGGGAAACTCGAGTTTAGGCTTTACGAGAGAGAGCTTTCATGTTTTAACATCTTTGAGAAAACTCCAATTTTTCACTTGGCATAGTTTTTCAAAGGTTTTCAAACTTAATTGAAAACTCGAGTTTAGCATTGGAAACTCGAGTTTAGGCCAAGCCGAGAGCTTTGCTCATTTTAGTGTTTTTGAAAACTCCAGTTTACATTGAAAACTCCAGTTTTGAGCTTTTGGACTTAAACATGTTTTTCACTATAAAAGTCTAAAACTCAAGTTTGTCATTAATCAACTCGAGTTTTGCTCATGTTCCAAAATGTGCTTGATAAAATCACGATGTTTGTCTCGGAAGAAGAAAATTCCGTTTCAGATGGAAACTCAGTTTTGCTTCGAGCATAGTTACAAACTCTAGTTTTGATAAACAAACTCGAGTTTGTGTTTCGGTGTGAGTTTGAAAATCAAATTGCTCTAATTTGTGAAATCTTCTCGTTTGATCTTAATACTTATTATCATCACTCATTATTATTCCTAGCTATGTTTAATTAGTTTGTTAATGAGTTTCAGATGGTTTAAAGAACTTTAAATGAAGATTTGAGCAAAAGCAAAAAGTGATGTCAGCACATTAAATGCAAAGTTCAGAAAACTTGCATTCTTTTGGACAATCATTCGCACACGTTGTAAAGGGATTAATGTTTCCTTTCCACATCTAGTAGTTGCTCTTCCAACGGATTAAAAGTCAGGAAGTCAACCATAAACATTGGTGCCACTGGATTAAGCAAAGAGTAGAGAGAAGAAGAAGACCTAAGCTCATCCTAATCCTTCCTGAATGCCTCCAACGGTTACATTAGGGATTTCAATGTCAGTTAATGCTCTCTTAGTATATATAGAGTAGCATTCAATTCTTCTCAACAACTAATCTGCTGAAAACAAATTGCATTCAAGTTTACCAACTACTCTTTAATTTTCACTTGTAAAGTATCTTTTGATATATTGATCTTCAGCTTTTATTCTTATCCACTCTTAGAGAGAGTTCATTTATTGTAAATCATTCCATTGTAAGAATCTCAAGTCTGGGCACTTGGAGTTTGGGTTATTGATTGCAACTTGTAAAGGGGAGTAAGTTCTAGTGAGAGAATTACTCTTGAGTTACAGAGTGTGTAATCAATTGAGATAGTGAAATCCTAGAGTGTCTGGGGACTGGACGTAGGTCAAGAGGTTGGACCGAATCAGAATCAGTATAAATTCCTTGTGTCTTGCTTTCCTCTCTTATACTCTACTCAGCTATAACTCGAAAAGAATTTTAAAATCCCCAATTCACCCCCTCTTGGTGATTAAGCTCTACTTTCAGCGAGGACTAAGTTTCTTTCTTTTAATTGTTCTTCCAATTCCAGTAACTGGAATACTTTCAAGAAAACATGACCTCCGACTTCTAATTCTAGAGGTCTCCTTCTTTTATCAGCATAGCTTTTATGCCAACTCTGTGCTGCTAGGAGCCTCTTCTTGATCGGCTTAATTTGCTGAGGTTTGTTCAACCAGATCCAGCTGATCTAACTTCCTTTCAAACAACTCTATCTAGCACAATAGGGATTAATATTTCCTTCCATATAATACTTCATACGAAGCCATTTGAATTCTTGCATGATAGCTATTACTGAAGGTAAACTCAGTGACTAGAAGGTAACGATCCCAATTTCCTTTGAAATCTAATACACACGCTCTTAACATATCTTCTAGTGTCTATATGGTTCTTTTTATTTGTCTATCCATCTGAGGATGATAGGCCATGTTGAATCTTAACTTTGTACCTAAAGCTTCATGTAAGGCTTGCCAAAATTGAGAGGTAAACAACGGATCTCCATCGAGATAATGCTCTTCGGTGTGCCATGAAGTCTTACTATATCCTTTATGTAAATTTCTGCCAGCTTCTCAGGAGAATAGTTGACATTGATGGGAATTGTTACACCCCTACTGGCCTCGCCCTTTAAGGTGGCAGGTTAGGTTAGAGGGATTCCTATTATTTAATTACCTTTCCTTTATTAGTTATTCCATACCTCAAAGTGTGTGCGGCAGAGCACATGATTGGTTTGGACAACTTACACTATACTGGTAATGGTACAAACAAAAACATAAGTAGTCCCCATAGGGTCAAGGGTACAATCATTCAAAATAAATATTGAATATTAAGTATAAATCATATAGTTATTCTAAAAATAGATATACAAAACATGATAGGGCATCTCCTATTTCTTCAGGCTTCCACACCATGCCCTTACCTCCTTGTTCCTGAACAGCTCAGCAACCAATACCTATATTCTTAGAGACATTATGAAGTTCAAAATTGAACCCCAGAGTAACTGTTAAACTCATACACAATATGTATGCAATGCATGTAATGCAAATCACAATCAGGAAAACAACATAGCATGTACCATAAACCGCAGGACACGCAGTCAAATAGGTACTACCTACCCTACATGTCTCAGACCCCAGTAGCACCCTAAGGACACACTGTCCCACAGGTACCACCTACCCATCATTCCTCAGGCCTCAGTGGCAACCTAAGGACACACTGTCTCGCAGGTACTACCTACCCTACATCCACAATCATGATAAAACACACATGCAAGAGCAACATAGAGTATGCAAGTTAATATTTACTACTGGTATCTCCTTGAAAATAGTAAACTCTTCCCGATGTTTGAAATATGTCATACACGTGGTATGGCCCTAGATATAGCAAACACATACCATTATAACACTTATGTAAATTTCCTCTTCCAAAATAATGAAATTCGCCCCTTTGCCAAAAATTCCACAAACGATGATCCAAATTCAAATATTTTTAATTAATTGCAAACAAATATGATTGATGTGAAATTAGCGGCTGTTGAACCCTTATTATGTCTAGTTTACAATAAAAATAGTTTCCAAGGTCATCTGGGTTCATATCCTTTTCTTATCCCTAAACCCTAGCTGCTGGTCCAAGAAAAAGTCTAGGTTTTTAGGCTATTTTCAACAATAAATATCTCTCAATAGAAAAACCAAAAAGACACGAAATCTGATACCAAAATGAAGCTTCGGATGTCTACTTTTACCCTGTAAACTTTCAAAGAAAATGGAATTCATTTATTATGTTAAATCATCCGATCAACCCTCATTGCCTAGAAAACTCAAGAGTTGGCAGATTTGCATAAACTTAAGACTTAGGCTTTTCGTGTCCGAAAAGGTAGCTTTAACTTATCCCCACTCAAAATCATGTTTTGGACTCAATGGAAACCTCAAAAATGTTAAAATCCCACTACAACCCCACATTCAACATCATTGGGAGAAACTCAAAACAAAAGTCACTAAGTTGTCGGTTGAGTACTCACCTTGAATCTTCGATTGCATGACTTCTTCTTCTCCTTGGACCAAGACCTTGTTGGACACTCTCACTTCTCTCTTTGAATACATCCTAGGAAGAAAAGAAATGGGTAAGGGGTGTCCTTAAAAATACTCCTTTGGTTAGGGCAACTATCCAAAACTTGTTATTGTCCAGTAGTCCAAAGGATGCTTCGGGTTTTTACATAATTCTTTGGCTTGTTTTCCAAGTAATTCTAGATGGTTCTTGGCAGTACATGTGGTGCCATTTGGTCCACAAAATTTGATTCCTTTGTGTGGTGTATGTTAATCCTATTGTTTTTTAATCTTTTATCTCTCTTCATGATGACTTGATTTGACCTCTTACTTTATTTCCAAGTAAGTTCTCTTTCCTCATCTTTTTCTTCAAAAAAAGTAGGGAACCCTCACCCATTCAGGAAATGACATGTGCATGTTTATTTTAGCATACTCATGCAAAAGGGAGTGCAAAATGTCTTAAAATATGTCAAGAAGGCATTTAAAAATCCCCCAAATTAAATGACCAAAATACCCTTGCAAAATATCCTCCTAACTTGCTTATTTTGCAAGTTTTGTTGACTTTTTTCTCTCCTCCTTGATTTGCACGAATTTGAAGATTATTTAAGAAGCTTTTGAGTCATCATTTCATATTAATTGCATGCACATGTGTCCCTTATAGAAATTGACCAAAATGCCCTCAAAATATCTCCTTTCACATAGCTTCTTCCACAAGCTTTTTGACTTTTGCACCTATAGTTATGAAAGGACATGTGTCATGATTTTACTGGTCCAACACAAAAGTAGTTTTCCCCTTGTCATGATGACGGGACACGAGTCATGATTTTATTGGACCAACACAAAAGTATGTCATCATTATTCATCATGACCTTACTTTATTAAAGTTACTTTATCGGTGTCTACTTATGATCCTACTCAGGTTTTACTCGGGATTGGGACATGAATGCTGAGACTCAACAAACAATGCCACATAACGCTATTTTCTCAAAAAAAAGTGCGTACCCAATTGCCCTAAAAATGCCGTATTCTTATTTATATCAACATATTTTCACCCAACTAATTGTCCTATACCTCAAGACATAGTTAGGTGGCATCTTTTCCAACTGAGTTTATATCGTATAGGTCATTTGTGCCCCTTTTCCATTGGCACCTTAATTACACGGCTTATACATACTAGGTCCACTGACTCGTATGGCCGAGTTACTTAGTCCCTGAGAGGCTTCATTTCTCTCATCATTCTTGGGGCTCTTCCCGAATTGGGCTGGTCTTCTACCTACTTTAGGCTTAATCTTAAATCTCAAGGTCCAAAATTTAGAATATTATAGGAATGAAATATGCCAACTTAGTAGGACGATAGACAATCACCTAGGTCGCATCATAGTTTCTGATCCTAGGTAATCCCTATTACCAGGTCCATAGTAATACTCTACCATTTCCATTCTAGAATCTCTAGACCTTGCAGAAGTCTTGCTGGTCGTTGATGCTCAATTTTCACATTTTGGCAATTTAAACATCTGGCCACGTATTTAGTCACATCACTTTTCAGCCCTAGCCACCAAAATTTGGATTTTAGGTTCCGGTACATTTTAGTCGCTCCTGGATGAATAGTATATTTACTCTTATGTGTCCAGTATCTTCTGCCTTAGATCGGCCTTTGGCAATACATTGATTCGCCTTTTATATTGAACTAATATGCTTGGTGAAAGGTCATAATCTTGAGTTCTACCTTGCAAAATCATCTCTTGGATTGAGCCAATTCACTCATCCAACATCTAAGCTTCTTCAATTTCAGCTCTTGGATCATTTCTTCTTGACTAACTAGAGGTTAGCAAGATAGGATTCATGGGCGCATTCACGTTCATGAAGATTTGATTTGACAAATTCAAATCCTAAAAATCTTCTAATAATCTCTGCTCTTGTATCATCACGTATGCTACCTACACCGCTTTTCTACTTAAAGCATCCGCAATGCCATTAGGTTTCCCTGGATGATATTTAATTTCTAGGTTGAAGGCTTTTAGAAACTCCATCCATATATGTTGTCTTATGTTCAGCTCTTTTTGATCAAAGAGATAACTTGAGATTTTTGTGGTCATAGTACAATTCAACAACAAGTATCATACGGTAATGCCATCATATCTTTTAAGCAACTACAATAGTTGCCACTCCAAATCATGAGTGGGGTAGTTCAATTCATGAGGCTTGGTGCGAGAGGTGTACACCACCATTTTGCCTTGTTGCATCAAGACACATCCTAATACTTGCTTACTAGCATCACCTTAGACCACATAGGTCATACTAGGATCTAGGATACTTAACATTAGTGCGGTTGTCAACCTCTCATTTAGCTCTCCTAACAACATTCATCCCACACACATGAATGGCTCTTTGTGTAAGCTTCGTCAACGACAAGGAAATTCGGAAAAATTTGATATATGTTAGTTGCAGTATATCACCCAAGAGTGGGGCGAATTATAAATTTTAAAACAATCTTAACCAACAATTAAATCAATAAGGAAGGGTTAGCAGAATATCACCGAAGTGTGCATATCGATTTATAGTGGTTCGACCTTAATAACTTGACTACGTCTAGTCCCTAGAGCGTCTTTGAGATTTCCATTATCTTTCAACAATTACCTAGGTTCTTTCAAAGTAATCCTTACCAAGGCTCACGCCCCCTTACAAATGTAATCGATAACCACACTCAAAGTCCTACTACCTTGAGATTTTACAATAACCAATTGAAAGATAAAGACTTTTTCACAGAGTAGATATATGAACATTGAAGAATATGGATATCATAAGATATTTCAAAGAGTATTAATGAGCTAGTGAGCAATACATTATTCATAGTTGGTTGTTGGCTCCATATTGAATGCTTTGGTTTTTATAGTTGAACACCATTAATGACCGTTGGAGAAGCTTTAATCTATCCGTTTTGAGTTATTAAACTTTATGTTAGACTCAAAAGCTTTCTGTTAGATATATATCGGAGTTGTTGATAGAATTCGAGATTGAGTTATTTTCGCTTTGCTTCCTTGTATATGTAGACGACATTCCTTTGTTTTGCCCTGAGATTGCTTAGGTTGAGTCCCTTTCACTTTCACCAGAATAGGTGTATAAGACGATGATCATTTGACATGCTATGAATTTCATTTAGTGTATGCTATGTTTTTGCTACAATATTAAATGCTTTTGACACAAATCTTGCTTTATGATAATTTGAGCATAATCCTTCAAATAATCATCTAAAACTAATTAACAAATATGTTAAATAACATGTGTAATTATTAGAAGTAACAAGATGATAACCAATAAATTTGAATTCTCGAAAATGAAAGTTCAGTGCAAAAGTTGTTGACACTCGAGTGTCATTCAACCCACACACGAGTGTTATACTCGAGTGTTGTTTTTCAATACTTGAGTGTTAATGAATTCATTCTCAGGAAAAAAAGCTGTTTAAAATGAAGTTCAATTGAAAAGATATGCTTTCTTCCAAACACTCAAGTATCCTTTTCCACACTCAAGTGTTGATGCTTTGTGTATCTAGTAGAATACTGTTCAAAACTAGAGTTTTAGAGAAAATCCATTTATCTCTACTAGACACTCAAGTGTCATTGAGTCACACTAGAGTGTCATTTAATGTCACTTTGAGTATCTCACAAAGCCTCAATTCATCATTGTGTGTTATGTACTGACCCTAAGCTTATTTACCTTGGCACTCAAGTGTTGATGATCACACTCGAGTGTTAACCTTGTTGTTTCTAGAATGAGTGCGAGTGTCAAGCATTGTTTTTGCAAGTTTTGGGGCAACACTCAAGTGTCCAACACAATACTCCTATGCTACAAGTGAGTGTCAGGCATTCTTTCTATCAATATCAAGCCAACACTTGAGTGTGCCTATACAGGACACTTTGAAACTACTTTCTAATTCAAGTTTTGGTTTCAATAACAATTGTACACTCGAATGTTATTTAATACACACTCGAGTGACTTAAATCATCAAACCTATTTTCTTTGCAAGTGTTTGTTATCATCAAAACTTACAATCCGAGAACTAACATTCTCCTCCTTTTTGATAATAACAACACTTGTCAATTCTTTTCAAAATATTTTGAGAAACTTTGAGATCACCAAGGAAGAATATGTTGAGCAATGAGACAATGTATAATATAATAGATACAAAGTTGCAGAATTAAACAATTGCATTGATAATCAAAAGTAATACATAATTCAAGTTTCATAAAAACATGTTAGTACATAAATATGAAAGACAACAAAGCAACTAATAGTCATATTAGTCACAGTCATAGTCACTTCTCTTCCCCTTTGTCATCAGGCAAAAAGGTTAGGAAAGTGAGGTCTAAGGTAGGAAAAGCCTAAAGAGGAGCAGGTAGAGGTTTATAGACAATGATAGCAAGTAGAAGGGTTAGGTGGAGGAGTGGTGGTGGTAGTGGAGGAAGGTGTGGAAGAGGAAGAGGGTCCGAGAGTAGGAGTTGGTTCAATAGAGGCGAGAAGGGGAAACATGAGGAGAAGGGAAGGAGTGTAGAAAAGGGATGGTGGAGTCAGGGATAGGCTTAGAGGGTGTAGGTATAGTAGGTAGAGGTTCAGTGTGTACAGGCTCAGTAATATGTGAAGAACTAGAGGGACAGTAGTGAATGGCTCATGAAGAAAGAAAGAGAATCTCATACTATGAAAGATTTCATCGACTCTTTGAAACTTGCTAGCATGCTCATCCTAAAGATCATAGATCCTTGTGAAGTTGGTATTCATTTCCTTAACTAAGACATTCATCTGAGTCTCTAAGTTGGAGATTAAGAGCTCAAGGGAAGCCTTCATGGAGGAAGCTAGAGAATCAACTACCTAATGGACAATCTTCCCCAAAGTGGACTGTAGAGAAGCTCCAAAGAAAGAAGGAGTAGGAGTGGAAGCAATGGGAGAACCAGCTTGAGATGAGTGAGCCTCATCAGCTTGTGGAGAAGCCATATTAGTCTTGGATTGCCTCGAAGCCTCTATAAAAGAGATCTTCATTCTACTAAGATGACTTTGGCTAAACATCTATGGTTTGATTGGTTTCTCATCTTTCTCAAGGTACCATATGCTGTTGTGGAATAGGATATAGGAAATTCGGTTGGGGAAAGGAATTGTGGATTTGATGTAGGATCCAAATCTAAAATTCCTCATCTCATTGAGAACCTATTGACCAATATCTCGAGGCTCTTTAGAGATTATGGATGCAAAAAGAGGGTAATCAAAGAGCTAAAGTGAGAAAATATTTTACCTTTTTGAACCAAATTCCTCAAGTAGATATACCAAATAGCCATGTATGTATCACTCATAGCAGTAGGGTTAAATAATAGAGGACCCAACGGTTCACTTGGCCTTAAGATGGAAAAAATGTTTGCATCAGAAAGTGTGCGCTCAGGCATAGAAGGGATATTAGTGATGCCCAAGATGGTGTTAATAGAGGCAACAATTATTTTGAGATTTTTGCCTCGAACCAAAGTTTTGAGCACCTCTTCCGAGAATATGATCACTAGCATAAAAAATATTTTCAATTCTCATATTAAAGTAAAATTCTTTCACAACAGGAGAGGGCAATAGACCATTTATCCTAATAAAGGCTCAAATTGTTTTAACCGAGGGGAGAGGTCTAAATTACATTCACTTCATAACTTGGCTAAATCCACATAAATAAAAGAGGGGAAATCATATTCCCCATAATGAGTTTGAAAATCACATTGATTAGGATCAAGAATAATCAAAGGGGTTACTAGATTACCAGAGGAGGAGGTACCAAAAGTTGAACAGCCTTGAGTATTTGAGACACAATACAATGTGAATTACCGAGGCTATCGGATTTTCTGGTTGCAGTTGACTAGAACCCGGATGAGATTTGTCTTTGAGCCCTTGAAGAAAATATTTTTCTTTCTTCTTCTTCACAAGCCCGAATATCTGCTTTCCTCTCTTTTTCTTTGCCTTTACCTTTACTCGAGAGAACCACAAGTTTTTGATATGGTTTGAAGAGGATTCTGAGGAAGGCTTTCTTATAACAATCCCCTTTGCTTTTGGTTCAGATTTTAGAATGGCTTCCTAAACCTTTGGGGTGAGATTTTTGGGATTTATCTGTATAAGCCTTTTTGGGTGAAGGAGGTGGAGGTGCTTTAGTTGAAGAGGAGGAAGAAGAAGAAAAAGGATGGAGGTTTGGATTCTTATTTCTCACCATGATTCAAGAATTTCAGAAACTCAGATGGGCACAGTTAGGGCTTGAGAGACCGAGAGAGCAAGATGGAGAATCTGAGAGGGAGAGAAAGATTTAAGGAGAGGAAATAGAAGAGAAGCAACGTTTATAAAGAGTTATGAAATCCATTGAAGTGGATTGAAGCAAAATGTTGTAGAGTTTAACCGATTTGAATAGGAAAAGCTGAAAGGTTTTGAGGGTTTTCGAGAAGAGAGGGCACGATGGTTTGACAAAAGGTGAGATGAGAGATGAAACTATCGATATATAAAATTTAGGAAACACGTGTTATACTCGAGTATGTTTGAGAGCACTCGAGAGTAAGCTAAACACTCGAGTGTCAATGCATAATTGCAAAGCAATAAAGATAATTATTTCAAGTATGTTTTGTGAATACTTGAACCCATTTGGAAGGTCTTTGACACACACTTGAGTGAAGCTATTTGTTTGGCAGTCCAATTTTCCTCAAGACTCTTTAGCTTCTTCCCTTTTTGCTCAACACTTGCAGTGCCATTGCCCCACACTCGAGTATGTTAGTTCTCAGATTTATGTTTTGAAGATAACAAAACTTGTAAAGAAAAAAGGATTTAAGAAACAAAGCTTGTACTCAAGCAGATATAAGCATTCTCGAGTAAGTAAGTGATTACTCGAGTATGCTTTCTTGATCAATACAATAAATGGTTTATCATGACGTTACTCGAGCATACTCATGTATTGCTTTCCTTTATTCACGAGCAGTATCGATTGATCAACACTTCAGTATAAATTTGAGAAGCTTACTTGAGTACCATATTGGTTGTACTCGAGTATATTGCTCTAGCACCTAAAAATATGTACTCGAGTATATGTGAGTATTCCTAAATCCATGTTGTTATCTAAAGAGGTTACTCGAGTATATATCATTCTTACTTGAGTACAATACTCGAGCATAAAAAGGCATGTGCTTGAGTATGTTTAATGGTTCACTTTGCATTGAGTCCTTCCAGGTTCTTACTTTAGTAAGCGAAGTTATACTTGAGTACATTACTTGAGTTTGAGTATATGCCTACTCGAGTATGATCGTTGATTACAGAATACATAGTAATTCTCCCAAGCTTCGTGGTTAACTCTCGAAGGTTACTTGGGTATCATTCTAAAATACTCTAGTATGGTACTCGAGTAGACCAAGTTGGTACTCGAGTAATGGCCTTTTAGTTTCTTCAATAGTTTGTCTTGTTCATCTTTGCAAATTCAAATTTTCTAGTTATCATTCCATAACATCTGATTACTACTCATTATTATTCTCAATACTTCTAAACATATTTGTTAGTAAGGTTCAGATGATTAGCTAAAAGATTACGTGCAAATCCTCAAAAACCAAAGATTGTGTCAGAGCATTAAATGTGTAGCAGAAAACAGAGCACACATACTAAATGCTTAGCAAAAAATGAGACTGCATAATTGAAATAAAAAGTGGTGTAGTTGGTGATTATAATGATACCGGAATAGAAACTTTTAGAATGGTATAGAGCTAGTACTTTCTAGCTACGGTGCTGAGTAAGAGAAAAGTGGTCTAAGAGCTTAGGTTGAAAAAGCTCGGACATAGGATAAACGAGCGAGGCTTGAGGCTATAAGACCCGGTGTGCAAGGTTGCATGGGGCGGTGTCCTTGGGCCATAAGATCTGTGTGTTTAGCACTATGTGGAAGGATTACAAGTATGGTAACTTTAGGACTAGTATGTCCAAAGACTGTTGTGAGGCTGATAGAATATTCAAACTGTACTAGGTGGTAGTCGTAATGCTTGTGGTATAAAGGTGATTTCCTGAGCAGTAAGGCCAACTTTAACCTTCTATGTTTGTGTGTATGTTGTGTATGTATAAGTGCCATCAATTGTGGAATGTGTTTTATAAACATATTTGATTGCATACAATATATTTGTTGTTGGCTATTCAACTATGTGTGAAGGAATTCGGCACTAGGTAGGTTCCGCACTTGTGGTTTCTTAAGTGCTGAGGACTATAACATTAGGGTTGCTTTGTATTGCGTCTTGTTATGGCTGACCCGATGCTATAGCATTGTATTAGCTATGCCATGTGCTTTCACAATAACCCCAAACTTGTTCTTTTCGTATGCACATGTATGCGATGCTCACACAATTCGTATAATTTATGAGACTCATCCTACCTTTCCCTATATGTGTGCATTATAACATATTTACTCAGATCATATGCATTTAAACTTATATTCATCATCTAAATCAGGCACACATCATAGGGAAAACATGATATAAATTGTACTCATCAACCCATAGTACCAATATTCCTGTCTACACAACCGTGCTTAGATATTGCCCTTGGTTCACATTCCCATGTAGACAATCCCACCGCCTTGATCTGACGGCTCATGATGCAAGATATTGCTCGAGCAAGGAAACATCAAGAGATTCTCGGACTTGGTGTTACACTCTCTTACTTTGGGGATTTAATTTTTTTCTCTTGTCAAGCTAACTTAGAAGTTATATAGCCTTGTCAAATTTCTAAGATTACCTCCTAGCATTTGAGTTTTCATACATCAAAAAGGCTTCTTGGGTTGTAATGTATGGAATGGCCATTTGTGTGTGGAGGTGGAAAAATGATCATTGCTTTTTTATGTAACACCCCACGGCCTCGGCCTCTCGGGTGGCGGGTTAGAGGGATCCTATTAGTCACTTTAATCATATATCAGAGTGTTGTAGTAGAGCATATGATTGGTTTGGACAACTACAATATACTGGTAAAGGTACATACAAAACATAAAGTAATCCTCGTGGGGTTAAGAGTACAATAATCCAACGTAACTGCTGGGCAATAAGTAAGTTAATACAATCATCCAAAAGTAAACATACAACATGGGATAGGGCATTCCATACGTCTTCAATTATCAACTTCATTGCTTTTACCCTCATCTTCCTAAATAGCTTTGCGTAAACTACCTGTATCTTTTGAACCAGACTGGAGTTCAAAATTGAATCCCAGAGTAACTGTTAAACTCATATATAATATGTATGCAATGCATGTAATGTAAATCACAATTAGGAAGTAACAATAAACCTACCTCTGGCACAATAAACTGGCATGTATCACCTCCGTAGGACCGCCTGGTCAAGACAAGCCCTTCAAAACTATCAGCGCTAAGGGGCCTCAGTAGCCAGGGTGGTCAACCCTAACTACATACCCCAAGAGGCCTCAGTAGACACCTATGAACACACAGTCACATAGGCTCCACCTACCTCACATACCTTGGGCCTCGTAGTGACTTAAGGACACGCGATCCAATAGGTACCACCTATCCTACATGTTGTAATATCCCAAATTTCGGACCTTAAGAATTGAGAATAAGCCTGAAATCGGCGGACAACTAAGCCTAGTTCGGGAAGAGTCCCAAAAATGTCAAGAGTCAGGAAGCCTCTCTAGGACTAAGTAACTTGACCATACGGGTCAGTGGACCTAGTATGTATAAGCCGTGAGATTAAAGTGTTAATAAAAATGGGTTGAGAAGATGTATATGGTGTAAATCCGGTTGGAAAGAATGCTGCCTAACTATGTCCTAAGGTATAGGACAATTAGTTGAGCGAAAATATGCCGGTATAAGTAAGTATATGGCATTTTCAGGGCAGTCATGGATGTCCTACTTTTTTTAAGGAAATAAGAAAGGAAGAGAGAGAGAGAATGTGTATCTGGACCAAGTACAGGAGGAAAAGTCAGTAATAGTAGTGCTACGTCGGACACGTGGCATTTCGGGGTTAGAAGTCGGATTGGCAAGTGCACGTAGTACGAGGTGGGTATAAGATGCTAAAGTCTGGGTTCTTGATCCCTAAGGTACAATGTTCCGTCCACCTGTGGTAAGGGGAAAAGAGACTGTTAATTCGGGCCTACACAAGTCCCACAGTGTAGCACGAATTACGAGGAAAGGTGTAACCAGCAAAAAGGAGCTAAGCGGGACCGGTTAGGGTTTACCGGAGTCGGGCCCAGACCCCTAGACATAGAGGGAGGATGAAATTGGTGGGCCCAGAGGAGAGAGAAAGTGACTTGGAGGAAAAGAAAAGGTCACATCATGTAAATATAAAGACAGAGAGAAGGGTCACATCATGTAATTATGAAGAGAGAAAGAAAAAAATAATCGAATTAATCTGTGTTAGTTCTCTATGTGTTTTGATGATAACTGACAATTGTAAACATATGTGAAGTTTGTCTTTGGTAAGTTGAAAAACTTACTATCAAAGGCAAAGAGTTTTGGTTTCAAAAATCGAGTTTTGAGTTTGACAGAGAGTAGCTCAAATTCAATGAACAAAGCAAAACTCGAGTCTTAATAAGAAAACTCGAGTTTTGGTCTTACAGAGAGCACTCAGTTTTTCACCTAAAGACAAACTCGAGTTTTGGTTTAGAAACTCGAGTTTTGCATTACACAGAGACTTCTCATTGTTTCCTAATGAAGACTAAACTCGAGTCTTAGTATGTAAACTTGAGTTTTGGCCATACAGAGAGTCTCTAACATTTTAAACATGTGCAAACTTAGTTTCAACTTAAAACTCCAGGATTTCACTTTGCCATGAACTTTCTAAGTTTTCTCCAAGTTGTGAGAAAACTCGAGTTTTGGTTTTGGAAACTCGAGTTTTCCCTTGGCAGAGAGTTTTCAAGTTTTTACTCGGTTTTGAAAACTCGAGTCTTCATAGAAAACTCAAGTTTTGACTTAGCTCAGATTTCTCAATGTTTTCATACTTAAATGGAAACTTGAGTTTTGTTTTAGAAACTCAAGTTTTGGCCAACCTGAGAGCATTGCACTTTGTCAATGATTTGGAAACTCGAGTCTTGGATGAAAACTCCAGTTTTGATGTTTTGGACTAAAACATATACTTCTCATTAAAAGTCCAAAACTCGAGTTTGGTTTTGGAAACTCGAGTTTTGAGTTTCATTCAAAAATGTATTTCAAAGCTCAAATCGCAACTTTCCTCTGGAAGGAGGAAACTCAAGTTTGGTTATGGAAACTTGAGTTTTGCTTAAGTGCACAGCTTGATTGAAAACTCGAGTTTAGGAGAACAAACTCGAGTTTGCCTCGCTAAGTACGAAATTCAAATCTGACGAATTTGTGAAACCTTCTTGTTTGATCTTAATACTTCCTATCATCATTCATTAATATTCCTAGCTATGTTTAACCACTTTGTTAGTGAGTTTCAGATGATTTAAAGGATATTAAATGAAGGTTTGAGCAAAAGCAAAAAGTGATGTCAGCACATTAAATGCAAAGTTCAGAAAACTTGCATACTTTTGGGTAATCCTTCTGCACACGCTTGCAAAGGATTAATGTCCGCTTTCCACATCCAGTAGCTACTATTCCAACAGATTAATATTCAAGAAGTCAACTCTGAACTTCTATACAACTGGATTAAGTGAAAAATAGAGAGAGAAGAAGACCAAAGCTTAAACTAATCCTTGTCTAATGAAGGCAACGGTTATATTGAAGATTACAACGGTCATTTAATGCTCTCTTGATATAAATAGGGCTGCATTCAATTCTTCTCAACCAATACCTCTGCTGAAAACGAATTACATTCAAGTCTCACACTTATTATCTCAGTTTTCACTTGTAAAATATCTTGTGATACATTAAGCTTCAATGTTTATCATTATCCACTCTTAGAGAGAGTTCATTGATTGTAAATCATTTATTGTAAAGAATCATAAGTCAGGGGACTTGGTGATTGGGTTCATTGATTGCAACTTGTAAGGGGGAGTAAGTTCTAGTGAGAGAATTACTCTTGAGTACAGAGTGTGTAATCAATTGTGATAGTGAAAAACCTAGAGAGTCTGGGGACTGGACGTAGGTCAAGTGATTGGACCGAACCAGTATAAATCCTTGTGTCTTGCTCTTCCTCTCTACACTCTGTTCATCTTTGTTTTTATTGTTCAAAACAGAGCATTTCGAAAAAGATTTTGTAATCCCCAATTCACCCCTCTAGTGATTAAGCTTCACTTTCAACTGGACCACACAAATTGAATCGACATGACCAAAGTGAAAGACAAGTAATTATGACTCTAAAAGGGGTAATTATGGCATATCTTAGGGCAGATCGCGGGTCCCATTGGCTTGGAGAAGAAGCAGTGCAAAATGATCGTTTTACCCCTGGGCCAAAAACCTACAACTAGTAATTCCAGAAACCACCACTAGGGGCAATTTTGGAATCTTGTTTTTGGCCTTGGAATGTGCCACCCATCTGCCCAAAAGATTTCTCTAGAACCCTTGAGAATCAAGTAAATAAATTATAATTAAATCCGAAGAATTTTCCCGATCGTTGGATCGTGATCAAAGTTGGACAAGGGCCCCACCTTTGGAGCCTGTATAAAGGGGCACTTGATGAGCACAAATCATACCATGTTTTCTCTATACTTATTCATTGAATTGAATGTTAAACACAAGCGTAACTGCTGATAATCTAAGTAAAAAGGCATACATTCATGATATAGGGACTAAAGAGTAGAAATCATTTGCATGTGATATAGGCATACATTCATGACATCCTTCCCTGCAGATGATTTTCGCTTTATTTTTTTTGCTGTACTCAGGGCATTGCATCGTTCAAGTGTGGGGGGATTGATACCGATTTGTGATATAATCTGCCGCTAAATTCACCCTGCATATAGTTTCTGCACATACTGAAAAAATTTCAAATTCCATGGTAAAGGAGTAATAGAATCTTGTAGCAATGGAATGAATGTCTGTATAACTGAACATAGCACAATTTCCTAGGGGAACTGAACCTTTAGGCTTGGGAAATTGACGGTGCCAGCTAATCTGATACGAGGTAAAGTGGCAATGAGGAAGTTTAAAGGGAGTAACCCCCAATGGAAGGATTGAATTGAGCCTAATTGTTTTATTACGTGTGCATGTACGCTAGCCTATGCTTGATCCTTGATTTGTTTTAGTTCTCTCGATAGACTATCTGGCATCTGAGTTTGAAGTTCGTAGGATAAAGGCATTCGTGTCATACCCAGTATTCCCATACACAACCCTTTTATCATCATCTCCACATTGCTACCCCATTGAGCCATACAAGTATGCTATAGCGAGAATAGGTTAGATAAGAGAACTAGAAGAAGGCGTGAAAAATGCTATGACAGAGTACTCCCATGAAAAGCTACGTAAAGAATGAAGAGCTGTTGGGTTGCTTAAAAAAAGGAAGAACCCAAAAAAAAAACCTAGAGTAAAGAACAACGAGAATTACTAGGTTCAAGAAGGAGCACTCAGCTGAGGCCAAAAGATGTGTCTACCGGATCTGCTATAGCATCCCTCCTCAATTCCCATCTCAAAACACTAAGCCATCCTCCCATTATAACCCAAGAAGTCCTTTGGATGAACGAATACTCAGAATGCTAAGAAGTAATCTTAGAACTTTGACAAGGCTATGGATCTTCTGGGCCCGTTTGAC
This sequence comes from Acacia acuminata, assembly GCA_019022655.1. Classification (NCBI taxonomy): domain Eukaryota; kingdom Viridiplantae; phylum Streptophyta; class Magnoliopsida; order Fabales; family Fabaceae; genus Acacia; species Acacia acuminata. The sequence goes on from JAFJYI010000283.1 coordinate 1,015,203, forward strand.
AAGAGAGAAACAAAAGAACCCCCTAGGTGAGCGAGTGTAAACACTGAACTTGAGATCCCCTTGAGACTTGTTCATCTAAACAATACCACACTTTATGAGCGGTTGGCACTGGGCAGTGGGATTGCCGAATAGGGTATGGAAACTGAAAGTGAGCGTGCAAGCAAAGTATACGGATAGGAGTACTGCGGCTATGAGTTTCTATTTGCTTCATCTTATTTTGCCCAGGAGTGCAAAAAGCTAAGTGTGGGGGTATTTGATGAGACAAATCCTACCATGTTTTCCCTATACTTATTCATTGAATTGAATGTTAAATACAAGCGTAACTGCAGATAATCTAAGTAAAAAGGCATACATTCATGATATAGGGACTGAAGAGTAGAAATCATTTGCATGTGATAAGAATGGAACAATTTACGGGGTTTTTAAAGAAGAACGTATAGCGGCGTGATACAATGCTATAGCATTCTGACAGCATCCGAAGTGCAATACAAGGCATCCCAAATGCTATAGCAAAGTAGACGATGCAATGCTATGCGGCAGGTTTTCTGAACTTTTTACCCAGATGATTTCAGGAATAAAAGAAAAGGGCGATATTGACAGATAGATTGCTGACATAATGGAATAGAAGATGCGGAGGATCGGAACTAAAAGATTTGAAGAATCCCGCAGAATCAACAGTAGCAATCTACTCGGATCAAGATATACAATGGATCCCGACGGATTAGGAAAGGCCCAGCTCGCTGTAACTTACACCGCAAGAAAAGCCTGATTATAAAAGGAAACAGCGGAGCCAACCCTAACAGAGTCAGAGAGCCCTAGAACGAGATTCTATCTTTCGACAGACTCAAGAGAAGAGTGAGAGATTTCACAAGAGCATGAGATTTCAGGACAACCCAAAGATCCTTCCCCGCAAAGACGATGGACGAAGAAGACGTGGAGTGGTGACGGGACGGATGGGCTGCCGTCCACGCCGTTGGAAATTCCTTCAAAGCTTTCTGTTTTCCCTTTTTAATTTAGTTTTCCGATCATGGGTCATTCGTTAGTGTATGCATTTTTTATGTGTCCGTCATCGTCATGAACTGATTTTAATATGGTGGACGAGGATGATTCCTTAAGTTGTTGAATGAACCCAGTTGCAAGTTCTTAATTAAATAAATTTGGTTTGCTTATCAGTGTTTTAATTACTAGTCGATTAACGAAAGTTAAGGGCTAGATTTGTGGCCTCACTTACTGGCAAGGAGTCGAGGTTAGACCTCTGAGAAATAGTGTTTGCTAGGCAGCCCATGCACGGCTTGACCTATTATTGTAGGCTTCAGGAATGGGTCTACCTCTCATAACCATAACACCCTGAGCGTAGTGCAAATCTGACTAGAAAGTGTTGGAAATTATGCCCTAGGGGCAATTAATTGTACTTTGGATATTTGAGTTATTTAAAGTATTTTCTTTAGTTATCATTTTCGTCTGCATGTTCGTATTGATAACGCATCCCGGATACATCTTATAGATTATCCTAAATGTCCTCGGGAGTCGGTCATCTACGCGGGAGCGAAGATGAATTAAGATCGCATATGACTTTGATGAGGTATGGAGATACAATCAAAGTCATGGGCACTTGTAAGAGTACAAGGTCTTTGGACCGACCCACTATGAGAAAGTTTGCATGGATTAAGTCATAAGCTTATCTCATGTATAACGCGTCATTAACGCCCTATGACTGAGATCATCATGGATTCCTACATGATGAATCATCTGGTCTTTGACCTAGTCAAAAGTCACCTTTGATTAGGGTGATAATAAAGGCTGGGATCGGGATCGGTGGTTTTCATGCGGAGGGACGTGAATGGTCAAGATGGAATTTTCCCTCACATTTGTAGAGAGATAATCTTGGGCCCCTCGATGAGTGAGTCTAAGAAATGTATGGTCATACTTGTGATGGAAAGGAGTTTCCATTTCACTTATTAGACTACTCGAGAATCGAGAAAGTAATGGTCAAGAAAAGGAAGTTGACATTATCCATGCCTCATCCTTGACCAAATTATCGCATGACAAAAGGGACGTGACATGGTTGTACGATAGGTGTATCGTGTCATCGATCCCCATGTGAATTGGGTAGTCGCAATGTCTTGCTAGAGGCCGCTTGCGATTTGTGGGTCGACACGGTGTTGGCCCACCGCCAATCTCACATGGGCCTGCAGGTCGCACACAAGAATAATCCAACACGGGTAAAAGTGTCAGGGTTCATTGAATCTCGATTAATTTGAGATTAATGAATACCGAGTTTAATGCAGGGTAAATATATATATATATATATATATATTTAAATTCTAAAAATAATATAATGATATTATTTAATTGAGATTAAAATATTATTATTTTATTATTTGTTTTATGTTTAATTTATTTGATAAATTAAATATCTAAAACAAACAGAGATATTGCATCTCATTTAATTTTCGAATAAAGATATTATTGTCTATTTAATTTAAATTGAGATATTAGTATCTCGATTTAAATAAATAGATAGATATCATTTCTCGATTTAATTTATTGAGATAAATTAAATCGGGAGGCTTTTAAATTTGGATTAAATAAATAGGTTGGATTAAATCTATCGGATAGATTTAATTAATTATTTTTAATCTAAATTCGAATTCAAAATTTCAGATCGGCTTTTAATTCGATTAAATAAATATTATTATATTAGATCTATCGGATAGATTTAATTAATATATATTTAATCCGCATCTAAAGTTTGAATTCAAAAATTAATACGATTAATTTTGCATTAAATACGCGAACAGGTTTTAGAAAACCTACGGGACTTTCGGTTGAGCGTATTCGAAAAGCCGCGAGAAACCTTAGAGTGAAAAATAGAGAGACGCAAAAGAGGCGCTAGCACGCTGCCGTAGCCGTGTACGAGGATTGTTTGTGTGGATACCGGTAGAGGAAGAGGATTCTAAGAGTCGTCTTGGCGATCGAGGAGGTAGCCCACCCTTTGTTCAAGGAAGAACGAGACGCGGACGAATTCTCCAAAGGTAATATCCGGATTCCTTAGCCTTGGTTTAAACGCACCTGAGTGATCCTCAGGACGGGATTCGTAGAATTTTTAATCCGCTGCGTTGTACGGATCCTAACAGAAAGTTGCCATAGGAATATGGAAGGAGTATAGTTAATATCATATGTATCGAACACGGAAGCTTCGGTAGACTATAGAGGTGGGTTAACCAAATAGCTTTGTAATTACTAGCTATCTTTGTAGCAATTGCGGAAGGCATGGCAAAGTAGTGCTATAGCATTGGGTAGAGCAACTGGGGGATTGATGCACTTAAGGGTGATTCTGAGTTCAGCCTAACCTCTTACTGATATCTTCTCACGTTTTAAGTTATTCTGTTTACTTTTTCTAGTAGCATAATCACAACAACCTCTCAACCGAACATATTTACTTTCGCTTGCACGACTATCATAACAATCGCGCGTCACTCTTTGGTATCTTAGTCTCTGTGGGACGATACTCTACTTACACTTTATTACTTGTTCGATTGGTTCACTTGCCATCAAGGAAATCGACCAACAACACTCCTCCCTCCATTTGGCACCAGCCAAGCACAAAATTGAGGTGAAGAGAGGGAGTCTCCAGCTGAAGGCTTTGGTCCAAGGAAGAGGAAGGCACCTACAACCGACATTCTAAGGTAAGCCCCTAACCGACGACTTGGAAACTCTTATTTTTTCCCTATGGTGATTTTGTGTGGGTTTAAGTCCAGGTTACCCGAAAAACCCTAAGATGTTAAACTACGCAAATCTGCCAACAACTGCGATTTCCGGGTAGCGTGTAGTAATTGGTGGCTTTAATATAGTAAATGAATTTTGTTTGCTCTGAAATTTTTCATGGTAAAATTATGCATACTGAGTATGATTTTGGTATAATATTTTTTTTCATTTGGATTTTCCAACTGAGAGATATCCATTGTTGAAAATGACCTAAAAACCTGGACTTTTCTCTACGGACCAGCGGCTCAATTTTGAAAATAAGAAAAGGATATGAACCCAGAAGACCTTGGGAATTATTTTTATGGTAAACTAGACATTCTAAGGGTTCAATGATCACTGATTTCATGTCGATACGAGTTTTCTAGAATATATTAAAAATTGGCAAAGTTGGGTCAGCATTTCTGGAAAATTCAGGGGATAGGCGAAATTTATGGATCTTGAAGTAAAGTTTGGACATGTGATTGAAAGTGTGATATTTTTTTGTAACTAGGGTGTTAGCACATGTGGACCCTATTTAGAACACCAAGGGAAGAGGTTACTATTTTCAAGGCGTGCCAGGTAGTAACTCTAAACTTGCATACTCTATGTGGCTCTTGTATGTTATGTGTTATGTTGATTGTGGATGTAGGTTAGGTGGTATCTATGGGACTTCGTGTTCTATGGTTACTGTTGAGGCCCGAGGTATGTAAGCTAGGTAGTACTGTAGGGGGGGGGGTGCTGTTGAGGCCTAAGGCATGGTGGCTAGGTAGTACCCATTAGGGTGCTACTGAGGCCCTTGGCATGTAGGCTAGGTGGAGCCTATGTGACTGTGTGTTCATAGGTGGCTGCTAAGGCCCGAGGTATGTGGGCTAGGTGGAGCCTATATGACTGTGTGTTTATAGGTGTCCACTGAGGCCCTAGGCTAGGTGGTTGGGGTTGGCCACCCTGACGACTGAGGCCCTTTTGCGTGCTAAGTCTGGGGGCTTGTCTTGACCAGGCGGTCTTGCGGAATACATGCCATGTTTGTGTTCCTCATTGTGATTTACATTACATACATTGCATACATATTGTATATGAGTTTAACAGTTACTCTAAGGTTCAACTTTGAACTCCAGTCTGGTTCAAAAGATGCAGGCGTAAGGTAGTAGCAGCTGGAGGACTTGAAGAAGGTAGGGCTTGGTACAGAAAGACGAAGAAATAGAGGATGCCTAGTTGCTTCTTGTACTTCCATATTTGGGATGACTCATACTCATTGTTCAAAGTATTTATTTTGGACGATTGTACCCTTAACCCTACAAGGATTACTTTATGTTTTTGTATGTACATTTACCATATATTGTAGTTGTCCAAACTAATCATATGCTCTGCCGCACATACTCTAATAAAAATTTAAAGAGATCAACAAAGGAAAGGTAATAAGCAAAAAGGATCCCTCTAACACGCCACCCGAAAGGGAGAGGCCGGTAGGGGTGTAACACATGCCACGGGCCTCAATAGCACCCTATGGACACACAATCCAACAGGTACTACCTACCCAACAAATACCTCGGGCCTCAGTAGTAACTACAGAACACGAGGTCCCATAGATACTACCTACCCTGCATCCACAATCATGATAAAAGATACATATAAGAGCAACATAGAGTATGCAAGTTAATGTTACTACCGGCACTCCTTGAAAACAGTAAACTCTTCCCTGGTGTTCGAAATATGTTCCACACATGTTACGGCCCTAGATTACAGCAAAGTATCACACTTTCAATTACATATACAAACTTTACTTTAAGTTCCATAAATTTCGCCTAACACCAGAATTTTCTAGAACCGTTAATCCAAGCTGTTTCGATTTTTAATAAATTCTAGAAAAATCTAATTAACATGAAATCCATGAAAATTGAACCCTTAGAATGTCTATTTTACATAAAAAATTTCCCAAAGTCATATGGGTTTGAGTCCTTCCATTATTCCCAAACTTAAGCCACTGGTCCAAGACAAAGTCCATGTTTTTAGGTCATTTTCAACCTCAAAGAACTCTTAGTTGGAAAATCAAAATGACATGAAATCTTATATCAAAATCATCCTCAGGATGTATAATTTTACCATGTAAAATTTCAAAGCATTTGAACTTCATTTTCGATTTTAAAAGTATCTATTTCCATTCACTTCCCAGAAACCATAAAAGTTAGTTGATTTATGTAGTTTAGAGACTTAGGTTTTTCGAGTTTGGAAAAAGGTGATCCTACTTATCCCCACTCAAAATCACGTTTTGGACTCAATGAGAACCTCAAAAACATCAAAATCCTACTACAACTCCACGTTAAGCATCATTGGGCAGAAACAGAATTACTAGGTTGTCAGTTAGGGGCTTACCTTGGTTTTTCGGTTGTGTATGACCTTCTTCTTCTCCTTGGACCAAGAATTGGCTGGGCACTCTCCTTTCCACACCTTGAGCATGTCCTAGGAAGATGGAAAATGGCCAAGGGATGTCCTTATATAGACCTTCTTGGTTAGGGCTATTGTCCAGATTTGGTTACTACCTAGTGGTCAGAAGAATACTTCAGATTACAATATAAATCCTTGGCTTGGCCTCCAAGAAATTCTAGAGACTTATTGGGAAGATGTGTGTGTCACCATTTATGCCCCTAAAAATCAGATTCCTAGATTGCCCTTGATGCTGGTTTTTGGAGTTACTAGGTCTAGGTTTCTGTCCCGTAATTAAAATAACACTTTAGGGGTAAAATGGTCATTTTTGCTTGCTTTATCTCCAAGTCAGTGGGACCCACCTTGGCTGCCCATAAATGATGTCACTAATGTCTATGTGGGGTCATAATTACATGTCATTCCTCTTGTCCCATCAGATTCAAATGTGTGGTGCAGATTAATTATTATTATTTTATTTTCTCTCTCTTCATTATTACCTGATGTGACCTTTTGCTTGCTCTCCAAGTCACGCTTCTCTCTCTTCTGGCCCACTAAATTTTTCCTTCTCCCTATATCTGGGGGTCTAGTCCCGTCCCTGAAAACCCCAAACCGGTCCCGCTCAACTACTTTTTGTCGGTTACTCTTTTCCTTGGGACTTGTGCCACTCAGTTGGACTCGTGTGGGCCCGGATCAATAGCCTCTTCTCCCTGACCATAGGTGGTCAAAATACAATGTCTTGGGGAGCAAGAAACCCATATTTTAGTATCTCATAACTACCTCATACTACGTGCTACTTGAAAATGCAACTTCGACCTAACGCCACGTGTCCTGCAAATCATCATTACTTTTGACTTTTGCTTGGCTTCTTGAATGCTCTTCCCTTCTTATTTCCTCCAAAAATGCAGGACATCCATGACTACCCTAAAAATGACATTTACTTACTTATACCGCATATTTTCGCTCAACTAATTGTCCTACACCTCGGGACATAGTTAGGTGGCATCTTTTTACCGGATTTACATCGTATAGGTCCTTTAAGCCCCTTTTTCATTGGCACTTTAATTCCATGGCTTATACATACTAAGTCCATTGACCCGTATGGCCGAATTACTTAGTCCCAGAGAGGCTTCCTAACTCTTGACATTCTTGGGACTCTTCCTGAACTAGGCTTAGTCATTCTCCTATTTTAGGCTTATTCTCAATTCTCAGGGTCCAAAATTTGGGATGTTATAGTAGCAGGACACTAGATAGACTCCAAGTTACACTCAATTATCTTTGCGCTCCATTCAAACTTTTGCTTGTTCTCGCCTTTGCTTTTACACAACAATAGCAACTCTTTTTTTTTTTGAATTTCTCACAAGCATTTTCACGGGAGCACGATGGTATGACATTATGCGCAATTCTCTCACTTGGCTATCTATCGTTTTCTATCACAACAATGTAAATGAAGCTCAAATGAGGTAGCAATTGGAGAATGAATTGTGTATGGGAGTTGGGGATGGAATATGAATGCCTTGATCCTAACCATTACTACTCGATGACAAATAGTTTATTAGAGAAATAAGACAAATCAAAGATCAATCATGGCTTAGCCGACATGCTCATCGAAATAGAAAGAATTCGGGCTCAAATAATCCTTCCAAAGTGGGGGTCCTCTCTATTCTTCCTCACCGTCACTCTACCCTACATAGAACTATCTAGTACTGTCAATTTCCCAAGCCTACACGATTCAGTTCCCTTCAAGCAATCATGTTATGCACAGTCATACAGATAATCATTCTACTGCTATTGGTCTCTGTTCGTGCTTTATCATGCATCACAATTTCAAAAAAAAAACTTCAGTTTGTACAAAAGACGATTAGGGTGTTTTGAGGGCATTAATCGCCGATTATTAGCATAGTATCAATAATCCCCTCCCCTACACTTAAATGGTGCAATGTCCCCATTACGGAAGAGAAATGTGCAAAGAAAAAACAATTAGGCAATAATAATTCAGCATTGAGAATGGGCCAAGTGGGCATTCACAAAAGGGCACCGAGGCAAGTGATTAGGCGAGGATAGAGAAATTTAAAAATAAAAAAAATGAAAGGAAATGACAGCAAGGGGCAGCAATGATACTAAGGGTCAGAGGGTCCAACAAGGTCACGAGCACTAGTGGCAGTGTCCTTGTCTGAGGATGTCCCGTCCACGCTGTTCACAACCAGGTTCTTCGAATGGGACTGGGAAGTGAGATGGCCGTTGGTAGTCTGTGGCGAGGAAAGCACGTGGGTCTCAGTGGAATGACTTTAACTCGAATGCAAAGTACCGAGGCGGGAGAGGAACTTGTCTCTGTGGAGTTTGTGTCAATGGTGGGGGGCGCCGTAAGGGGGTGTGAGTTGAGGATATAAGATTTATCGAAAGAATAGGTGGGGGGCCGAGGCGAGGTAAGAAGTGGAGTTGGAAGAAATATCGATGGGGTGGCAGGAATGAGGGGGCGGGTGGTGGTAGAGATTGGAAGTAGCGGCATGCACCGTCGGGGCAAATGGCCTCACCGTACCGCTTGCTTGACTCTTGGCATGGTTGGCAGGTGAGGAAGGGGTGGAAGTCGACACTCATATTAGAGCGAGAAGGAGGCCGTGGGAGACAAGGAACGTGGTTTGCGGGCGTGTAGGAAGAAGATGAAAAGGTAAGGGGTGGTGTTGGGCTTGAAGGGAGGAAAGTGAAGAGATGTGCTACTTGTGATGTGAGTTGGCATACCACAAATTGTGTTGGGCCTAGAAATGGTGGGCCAAGAACAAAATTGCACAAGACCATCATACGTACACAGACAAAGAATACCTGGTTTGCGTGATTTTATTCCCTTTTGGTGGGCAACCCAATTGGTCGCTTTTGCTATAGCCAAATGTTTGGCATAATGCTATAATAGTGACCCTACTTGGCTGTCTCCTTGTGAAACTACAATTCCTAGGACCAAAAAAGTAGGCGCCTCCAAGAGCACTTGTTTTAAAAGTCTTGACGACTTTTGTGCGACATTTAGTGTAGAGGAGAAGCGAGGGTGCTGGCTATCCTTGTGCTTTCATCTTTCGTATCCTGTAGTAGTGAACATCCATATTCTGGGTCAACATATTGCACTATTCTCAGAATTGAGAATGTCACATGATCATCATTGATTTGCATAGTGAGCTCTCCCTTTTCAACATCAATCAACGTTCTTCCCGTCGCCATGAATGGTCTCCCCAATATAATTAAGATTTCTCTATCTACTTCGAAGTCGAGAATGATAAAATCCATAGGAAAAATGAATTTATCCACCTTTACTAGGACATCTTCAATTTTTCCCTCAAGCTGACAATGGAGCGGTTTGCTAGTTGTAACGTGTGTAGTGGGCCTAGCCTCTCCAAACCCGACTTTTTTGAATACGAGACGTTGGCATTAGATTAATGCTGGCTTCGAGGTCACAGAGCACCTTTCCTACGTATTAGAGCCCAATGGCACAGGGGATTGTGAAACTACCTGGGTCTTTCAATTTTGAGGATAGCCGATTCAACAGTAAGGCACTGCATTCTTGAGTTAATGCTATAGTCTCAAACTCTTCCAGCCTCCTTTTCTTGGACTGGATGTCCTTCATGAATTTGACTTAGCTAGGAATTTGTTCTAATGCTTCTACCAGGGGATGTTGATGTGTAGTTGCCTTAGCATGTCAAGGAATTTCTAAAATTGCTTATCCCGGCTCGCCACGTAGTCTTTATTGGGAACGAAGGAGGTTGCTTTATTACCCGAGGTGGTCCCGGGTCGAGGGCCTACTATGACGACGATGCTATAACATTCCTTCTTGGTTTCGAACATGGTCATCTAGCATGACGAATGAAGGGGATTTTGTAGCGTTAATACCCCTCTCCAGTTGTTGTGACATTAGATTCGCTGCTCTTCTTAGGGAATTGTTCTCCGCAGTTTCTTTGGCTTTCCTTGTTTGACCAAATTTAGGGTTAGCATCTTCTATTGGCCTTTTGTTCACCTTCATGGGTTCTACACTTTTGGCTTTTCGAGTTCTATGAATTTGACTTGTTCCTTTTCATGAATCTGGGACTTCGAGTGTATTTCGATAGAGATCCAGAGAGTTTATTGTTAAGAACAGTTGCAGGTTGTCTGACTTGGTTCTCAAGGTTACTCAGGGTCACTTGTTGGCTCTGGATGATTGTGTCGTTCTTTGCCATGTATTCCTTCAGAAGATTTATCATAGAAGTCTGCGGGTCTGAATCGCTAACCTACTGCCTTGGTTGCTGGGTAAACCCAGTGGGTTTGATGGTCTATTTGAGTATGATGGGTAGATTAATTGACCTACTACTTTTGGCCTTGAGAATTCCATGAGAAGTTAGGGTGTTGCCTCTATCTTGGGTTATATGTATTAAAGTAAGGGTTGTTGGTGTTACTGCTCCTGTTGAAATTGTTAACATAGTTGACTAATTCAAGGTTGGCAGAGCATTGAGAGTAGGAGTGCTCTTCGCCACAGTACACGCAAGCTACCTGTGCTGACTGCATAAGTGCGTTGTTTGTAGGAAGGGCCAATCCTTTCACCATGTTGGTTAGGGATGATACTTGGGTTGTAAAGGCATTCATAGAAGGAAGATGCACAAGCATAAACCATATCATTCATAATGACAGAAAACTTGCCATTCTTTATTATAAAATTAAAATCAGATTTTTCTAAATAGGAAATGGAAATAAATAATGTTTTGGAAAATAGAAGGAACATAAAGACAATTTTTCAAACATAAAGAAAGGCTCGTAGGCAACTTAAGGTTCACATCTCCTATAGCTAATGCAGCAACTTTTACTCCATTTTCTACACGGAGAATCACCTCATTTCTTTTCGGCTTCCTCGAGTTCCGTAGTACCCGCAACAAATTACAGATGTGAGAACCACAACCGCATCCAATACCCATGAAGCTAAATCCACATTTGAAAAATTAACTTCTATAGTAAACATACCGCAGGTAGAAGCATCACTATGCTTTTCTTCCTTAAGGCTCGCAATGTATAATGGGCAGTTCCTCTTCCAATGTCCTTCCTTTTGACAATGGAAGCATACAACAGTGCCTTTAGATTTCTTCGTGCCCTACCCTTCTTCTTTTTGGTGTTAGCTTTAGGCTTGAGTTTGTTTGTCGCCACAAACTTTCCTTTACCCTTAGCTTTGGAAGACATACCAATTAAGAGCTTGGGTTCTATTTTTCTTAACAAGACGTTTTTACACGATGGTCGATAGACTCAACAACTCAGGGAGTGTTGATTCTACTTTATTCATAATAATTGACCACAAAGCCATTATATGATTGTGGCAAGGATTGTAAGACCAAGTCAATACTTAGCTCATGGTCCATGACAAAGCCCCGCAGAAGTAAGCTTCTCTATCACCAATCATCTTGAGGACATGCGGTCAACGACATGCCTTTGCCCATCTTCTACCCAAACAACTCCTTAGAGGTCTCGCGCTCACCCCTTCCTTGCTTGTCATAAAGCTCTTGCGTATGCAAGATAGTGGAGGAGCATCCATATGCTCATGTTAACGTTAGAGTTCCGTAGGCATGACACGGGCAAGATGCATGATCGTCTTGCTCATTGTCTCGTTAGGTGTTGTTTATGAGCTTCCAAGTTAAATTGATCAAACCCATCTTCCCTTTAGTAGGGGCATTAGGAATTGGAGAATCTAAGACATATGCGATTTTCTCGTACCGCAAAACTATTTTACATTCCGATACTCGCTTAAAATTATGACCAGCTAGTTTGTTAGCATCCAAAATAGAGCTGTGAATCAACATTCCCACATGACTTAAATGCTGAAATAAAAATAAAATAGAGCTTATAAGTATTTCATTAACCATATACTGAGACTTTAAAAAAACGTATGCGGCTCCCCTCCACTATTTCTCTAGAATCAATAACCTCATCTATTGATTTTAAGGTTATCCCGTTGGAAATTATGCCCCAGGGCAAGTCATTGTTCTCCATTTAGTTATCATTTCATCTCACATATTTATAGTGATCCGTATCCCAGATATCTTTATAGATTATCCTAAAAATGTCCTCGGGTCGTTCTACGTGGGAGCGAGGATGAAATAAGACTAGTATGACTTTGATGAGGTATGTGGAGATGACAATCAAAGTCATGCACTTATAAGAGTAAAGGTCTTCCGGGATGGGACCACATGAGAAAGTTCAATGGATTAAGTCATAAGCTTTTTCATGTATAATCGCGTCATAACGCTCTTTGACTCGAGATCATCTTATTCCTACGTGATGGTCAGGTGATCTTTTGACCTAGTCAAAAGTACCTTTGATAGGGTGATGATAAAGGCTTGGATCGGGACAGTGGCTTTTAGAAGAATGTGAATGGTTAAGATGGTGTCCCTCACATTTGTAGAGAGATAATTTGGGCCCCTCGATGAGTGAGTCGAGAAATGTATGGCCATACTACGATAGAAAGGGAGTTTTCATTTCAATTATTAGACATTCAAGAATCGATAAAGTAATGGTCAAGAATAGGAAGTTGACATTATTCATGCCCTCATCCTTGATCAAATTATCGCGTGACAACGAGGGGATGTGACATGGTTGTGTTGGGATCTGTACACGCACGGATATAAAACTATACGAATCCCTTATGAGGATCGCTCAATCCGTTTAAATCAAGGTTAAAGGAACTCGAATCATACCTACGTCTTGTCAATCGTATCGCTTTTGGTTTGGTTTGAACTGGTGGGCTACCTTCTCGATCAGCAGAAGTAGACTCTACAAATCGCCTTCCTCTACCAGTATCCACATGAATAATCTCCGAACACGGACGTAGCAGCGTGCTGGCGCCTTGGAACAATGCGTCTCTCTCTTTTTGCTCTAGGGTTTCTCACGGCTTTCTAATACGCTCGACAAAAGTCCCGTAGGTTTTTTTTCAAACCCGATCAGCGTATTATATTCTAAATTAATCCTCATTAATTTTGAAATTCGAATTTTGAATCCGGATTAAAAATATATTAATTACATCTATCTCATAGATCTAATCTAATGTATTTATTTAATCCGATCTAAAAAAGCCTTCTAATTTAATTTATCTCTATAAATTAAATCCGAGAAATGATATCTATCTATTTAATTAAATCCAAGATACTATATCTCAATTTAAATTAAACATATATATGATATCTTTATTCGAAAATTAAATATGAGATACAATATCTCTATTTGCTTTACATATTTAATTTATCAAATAAATTAAATAAAAAACAAATATTATATAATAATATTATAATCTCCATTAAAAAATATTATTATATTATTTTCAATTTAATATATATATATATATATATATACATATATATTCATCCTCGACAATTTAGTATTCATTAAATCTTGCATGTATCTAAGATTCAATGAATCTGACACTTTTGCTCGTGCCGGTTATTCTTATGTGCGACCCCTGCAGCCTATATGAGATTGGCGGTAGCCACTGTACAGCCTACAAGTCACAAGCGGCCTCAGCAAGACATTACGACTACCCAATTCACAGGGGATCGATGACACGATACAACCTATCGTACAACCATGTCACATCCCTTTTGTCACGAGATAATTTGGTCAAGGATGAGGCATGGATAATGTCAACTTCCTGTTCTTGACCATCACTTTCGATTCTCGAGTAGTCTAATAATTGAAATGGAAACTCCTTTCCATCGTAGTATGGCCATACGTTTCTCAAACTCACTCATCGAGGCCGGGTATTATCTCTCTACAAATGTGAGGGACAAATTCCATCTTGACCATTCACATTCCTCCGTAGGAAAACCACTGATCCCGATCCCAGCCTTTATCATCACCTGGTCAAAGGTGACTTTTGACTAAGTCAAAGACCAGTGACTCATCATGTAGGAATCCATGATGATCTCAGGTCATAGGGCATCGTGACGCGGTTATACATGAGATAAGCTTATGACTAAATCCATGCAGCTTTCTCATAGTGGGTCGGTCCCGCACCTTGTACTCTTACAAGTGCCCATGACTTTGATTCGTATCTCCATACCTCATCAAAGTCATACTAGTCTTATCTCATCTTCCTCCCGTAGATGATCGACAGGACATTTAGGATAATCTATAAAAGGATATATCCAGGATACAGTTATCAATATAAACATGCTAATGAAATGATAACTAAAAGAGAATACTTTAAATAACATACATGTCTAAAACACAATGACTTGCCCCAGGGCATAATTTCCAACAAAGTTGTACGATAGGTAGTATCACATCATCGATCCCCACATGAATTGGGTAGTCGCAATGTCTTGCTAGAGGCCGCTGCGACTTGTGGGCTGATATAGTATTGGCCCGCCGCCAATGTCATGGGCCTCATAGGTCACACACAAGAATAGCCCAACACGAGCAATAGTGTCCGATTCATTGTGAAAATGGAGCAAAATACCAGAGGGGGTGAATTGGGGATTTTAAAAACTTTTAAAAATTGTTCTATTTTGTAATAGAAACAGGGGATGAATGAGTGTAGAAGAAGAGCTAGACACAAGGATTTATACTGTCTTCGGTCCAACCACTTGACCTACTTCCGGTCCCCGACTCTCTCGGGTTTTTCACTATCACAATTGATTACACACTCGCACTCAAGAGTAGTTCTCTCACTAGAACTCACTTTACAAGTTGTAATCAATGAACTCCCAAATCACCAAGTCCCCTTGACTTGTGATTCTTTACAATAAATGATTTACAAGTAAAAACTCTCTCTAAGAGTAGATGATGATAAACACGAAGCTTATGTATCAAAAGATACTACACAGTTGAAAACAGAGGAATAAATGCAAAACTTGAATGATTTTCTTTTATAGTTGTAGTTGTTGAGAAGAATTGAATGCAACTCTATTTATACTCGAGTGCATTAAATGACTGTTGGATTTATCAATATAACTTGCTTTGATTAACCAAAGTTTTGGTTAAGCTTTGGTCTTCTTTCTCTAACTGCACTTAATCCACCTGCGTGTTCGAGTTGACTCTCTGCGAATTTGTCCGTTGAAATAGCATTGCTGGATGTAGAAACTATTCTTTAATTCTTTGTAAGCATGTGCATTGATTACCCAAAAGTATGCAACTTTCTGGGTTTGCATTTAATGCGCTGACATCACTTTTGCTTTTGCTTTAAACCTTCAATGTTCATTCTCTAACTGCCCTAAACTCAAATAATAAAGAGCAATATGTCTAGGAACATTAGAGAATAATCATATAGAGGTATTAAGATCAAACAAGAAAGTATTGCAAATTCGCGATTTGAATTC